>JAVTVJ010009430.1:0-19375 GCA_034509425.1 Eopsaltria australis | reverse complement strand
TTTTGTAGTCACCTCTGGATCTACAGGCATGGCTACTACCTGCATCCCTTTCATTACATGTTGAATAAGTTGTACAAAGCAAGAGATCACGCATGGTAAAAAGATGAGAGTTGCTATAGCACATAAGAGGAAAAAAAGCATTTGTTTAACCCATAGTCCACCAGGTAACCATGAAAACATATCCCATTCTCCTTTCTATGTTTGGACTGGTACATGAGCTAACTTCCTAATTCCTTTTGTTACTTGTTTCACCACTTTCCCACTGTGATCTGTTTGCAAACAGCAGTTAGAGTAATTTAATTTGCCACACACTCCTCCTTCTTCTGCTAATAGATAATCTAATACCATCCAGTGTTGAAATATTGCATTTCTCATTTGAGTGGACTGGTCAGCCAATAGGTCAAGGGCTGTAGCTGTCTGGTTACTTATTTCAAAAACAGCTTGTAACCTAATAATCAGATTTAAATTATAAATGGGTTCCCTGGTACCTGATATTAATTCATTAGGATTCCAAGTGGCTGGTCCGTAGTGTTGTATAATTCTTTCAGGGGGCCATTCATCTTTTCCCCACTATTGGGTACTTCCTCCAGCCAGGGCTGTATTAATTGACCCGCTTTTGTCTAATTAGATCATCATATACCTGGATTCCTGACTGGTTTCCCTGAACTTGTGGTAACAAAAAGAACAACGGTCTAATATACTCCACATAACATATCCCTGACCAGTTTGGAGGTAACTTGTGATAGGCCTTTTGACCACAAATCCAATAATGCCCTTTTAAAGCCCAGGCCCCATTACCAAAGGGGCCTTCCCAATTTTCATCATCAACTGGTGAGTCAAAATACAGTTTGTTTCCTGGGACTAATGGTCCTCCAACAATAGTTGATCCATTATGAGAACCACGGTATTTGCATTTCCAAGCTCCTACATGAGGTTTCCACCTGGAGTTACATCCTAGATCTGTTTTGTTAGATCTGGACCAGAATGTATGAAAAAGGGTTCGGGTTCCGTTCCGATGTTGCCACTTCCACTGATAGTCACGGACAACATGTGTCCTACTTGTGGAATTATCTTGGTGGCAGCTTAAAAATAAGTGGTCAAAAAACTTGTCTTTTCCCACAGCTTTACAGCCTTCAAAATCCCTTCAATAATTAAGGTAGCAACACCTTACCCAACCAGCATTAGTGAGCTTAACATGTGTCTGATTCCATCTGCCTTGATATTTGGAACAATCATAAGGAGGGCAGTTAGGGGACAAACAATCTAAACCCAAGGATAAAGTCCAGTCACAGACACTTTTTCCTACACATACATCTCCTGTTCTATTCAGGCAATAAATGCCTCTTTCAGAAGAATGAAGTTGCCATGGATTTCTTTCTTCATCCCAAAATTCTGTCCCATTATGGATATCACTCAGGGTGCTGACCCACCATTTAGATTCAACTGGGCTGGCCACCCATGGCCAGTTTTCAGGTTCTCCTGGCCCCCACAGACCCAACAATTACTAAGGTTAAAGGTTTTTGCTACTTTTTCTCCTAAAATTAAAAATTTATTCTCCCACCTTTGGCCCAAACTTAATTGACAATATAAAGGTAAGATTATTAAGAAAAACATTCTAACGGTGTAATCTGATTTTCTAATCTAATGTTCACGTTGTCTTCTGCGCCACCTGTGGCGAGTGAAAGCACAAGAAGCAGCTTACAATGACAGTGAAGTTTAGCCCCCCGCAATGGCTGGAGATCTGAGAGGAGGGATGTCCATACAGATTATTTCAGCAGTCTGTGGGTAGCACACAGCGCTTCCCCTAATGTCCACTCACTGGCTGCTGTTGCTCTGTTCCACTCTTGTGGAGTGTCAGTCATGGTCTCCCGTCCTTCTCCTCCAGCCGAGATGTCCAAGTCTCTGGGGTTTCAGTGACCTTGACCCGAGTGTGATGGGTCCACCCGTGTTCAGCTGTCTTGATGGCTGTTTCTGTGGTCAGCAACACTTGGAAAGGTCCATGCCACTTCGCCACCAGTGGTGCCTCTCTCCACTCCTTAACTAGGATCCAATCTCCTGGTTGGATGTTGAAAACAGTAAAGTCCAAAGGCAGAGTCTGTGTTAACTGGGCTTCCTGTCAAAGAGATTTCACAAGACACAGTATCCTAGCCATAGACTGGTTTAAATATACATTACTTATTTCCAACCCCCCGCTAGGGTAAGGATTTCCTTTCTACTTCACCCGAATTTTCAGGATGTTAAGGCATATGGAGGTCTCACTGAATTTTCAAAACAGTTATAATCTTTTGAAGGATCCCCCTGTAAAATTAGTTCTTTTGTCCAAATTCACGGTTTTCACAACTTCATTTGTTAACTGATCAAATAGTTACTGAAGTCACTAGGAACCCTTCTGGCCACTCTGCCAGCCAGCATATCACTACCAGAGGATATCTTAGCCCTCTTTGCCTGGGGCATCTCAGTAAAGTACACCTGACACCCATGGAAAGGAGTATAGCTCAAGGTTATTTCCCTGCCTTGCAATTTCTTTTGTAGTGTGGTAATTGACTTTAGCCAGGCACTCCTCAATAGTCCGTTTGGCTGAAACAAAAAGACTCAAGGCAGTGCATCTTGAAGAAGGTCTTTGCCAATCCTGGAGAGGCACAATAACTTTCTTCATTGAGTTGTTTTAACATTTGCATGCTCAAAGTTCCTGGCATCCACTCTTTACTATCCTTTGTTAATCAATTTTCCCCCTTTTTCTTTTGCTCTGTTACCTTTAATTATCTCTAACTCCCTTGGTGGAAAAGACAGCACCGGTACCACCCCCTCCCCCCTCCCTCTGGCAACAGGGAGCAAAGGGCGGTACTCAGAGACCTTCGACCTTCGACAAAAGTTCTGCTTTCTGAACATTTTCATTGATTAGTTAATTATTTATTGTCGCTTTTGAGTACCTTGCCTGATGTCTTTTAAGAGTTTTTATTTTTATTTTTCTTGGTAAACCCACCATTTCCAATAAGTGAGTAATTGAGTTCTCATGAGCTAATGTTTTTCCCCCGCAGATTAATAAACTTCCTTCTCCCCATAGTTTCCCAAATGCATATATTGCACATATGCATATTTAGAATCAGTAAAAAAACATTCACTAGCTTATCCCGATATAATTTACAGGCTCTCACAAGCGCACCCACAGCTCGGCTGTCTGAGCTTACCATGTGGGTGGCAACCACCCCTCTATCACTGCTGAAGACTCATCAATAAACACACCTTCTCCCCCAGGCCAGGGAGTGATTCGCAAACACTCTCTGGTCTTCGGTTGGAGATTTACCACTCGAATGCAGTCATGGGTTTCTTCCCAGCCCTCCTCTCCAGGGCTGTTCAGACAGGAGGCTGGGCCAGACCCCTCTCTACTCTTCAGCCCCAAATCCTCTTGTTCCACCAAACAAGACTCATACTGCAATAACTGAGTTCCAGTCATCCACCTAGAGGCTCCCTCAGCCAACAAAGCCCCAACCTGATGTGAAACTTTAACAATCAAACACCTTCCCATTTTCAATTCTCCGGCCTCAGTCACCATCAGGGCTGTGGCAGCACAATTCTGCAGACAATGAAGTCAGCCCCTGGCTACAGGGTCCAACAGCCCAGAAAAACAAGTAACAGGTCGCTGTGTTCCCCCGTGTTCCTGCATTAAAACTCCTCCAGCGTGGCTCTATTCCACATCCACACACAACTCAAATCTCTTTTCTGAATCTGGAAGAGTCAGGACTTGAGTATTAAATAATTTTTTCTTCAATTCTCCAAAGCTTTGCTCTCCCTCTGGTGTCCACACCATAATACTAGGACTGCTGTGGGCCAAAAAGTCATTTTAAGGTCTAGCCAAAACAGAAAAATCCCCAGTCCACACTCTGCAGTACCCCACCAATTAAAAAAAACCAAAAAAACAAACGGCTGTAGCTCCTTCCCCATCTGGGGCACTGGCACCTGCAAAATTCCTCGTATTCTTAAATTCCCAGGCCTGTACAGGGACAGCACCATTCCTGTAAGGCAGCAGCAGCATAGATGGCTTCAGGATTGAACCCTGTTAACTCTGGCTTTTCACAATAAAACATACAAAGAGTAGAGGGGATTGGGTCCCCTCCAAACAGAGCTTTTCGGCTCTATAGAAAACCTCATGCAAACAAAGGAATTAAATCTCCAAATTCATTTGCCACAATTTTTATAATTCCCTCAGAGAAAGATGTGTTCAAATTTTTAAGTTTACAGAAGAAACCACTATTTTTGACAATTTTTCTTAGTGAATAAAAAAATCCTTAAAAGAAAATCTTAACCTTTCTGTGTACAATTTGCATTTCCCAATTTTTCTTTTCTTCTTGTGTTCACTCTTTTTATCACACACAGTATATCAGAGCCCAGAGCTGGTCCCTGTCTTGCTGCAGTGTTCAAACACAACTCTCCCACTATCCAGAAAACTGAACAATATCACAGCGGCTTCACCTACTACCTCCCCCCCCCATTCTCTCAATAGGAGCAAGCCTTTCACATACTGCAATGATTTCATTCTTAGGGATGGAGTAAATCAACTTTTTCTCTCTCTTGCCTCCAGTCAAAGGCAAAACACCATCTACCATGCTCTGCAAGAGTGCACTTCCAGAAAGTATCCCATAGCACCAGTGTGAGGAGGGAACCCGATTCAAGATGATACAAGGATCTAGGATTGTGGAGTGCCTGGGTTTAATAGTTTCATTTACTATTGTCAGGTCTTACACTATAACTGGCAGAATCACAGTGTTATAGGGGAACACACATACGGTTTCAAAAGACCCGCCTTTAATTTAGCATCAGGCTGTAATCCCTTCTTTCCTTTCTTTGAAAGAGGGTACTGCTTTTTAGGCACCAGTTGTCCAGGTTGCCTTAGAGTAATATGGAGAGGCTCCACAACCAGTTTTCCATATTCCCTGGGACTGCCCACACCTCTGGGTTCAGTCCAGTATTCACAACAGTGTTAGTTTCTCCATTTCCCCTCACAACACCAACTCGTGTTTTCAACACCAGTTGTTAAATTTCTTCCTAGCAAACCACAGACACAATTAGGAATTATCAGAAACTCATGCTCTTCAAACCCATCTCACACATTCAGCAAACTCTCATGGGCATCCCCGTGTTACTGTTATTTGCCAGTAAAACTTAAATTAACACACACACACACATATCTTTTCTCACTTATGAAAAGAACATTCGAGCAATTGTTCTTCCTTTGGCATGGATAGAGAAGTTCCCGTGTTTACTAGAAAACACACTTTTCAGTTGAGTTCCCGGTATAACAGCTGATCCCAACACCCTGAACAATTCATTTATAATGTTTCATTCCTGGTGGCCGCCCCCTTCCCTTTGGTCCTGGGGCTCCCAGCACTACAAGCTCCGCATAGCCCCAGGTGCCGGCACAGCTCAGCGGGCGGGCACAGCCGACAGTGCCCCAGGGCCGGGCTGGGGCTGAGGCGTCCCGCACCTTCATGGGCCCGGGGAGCCACTGCAGCCCCTGCCCGCGGGGGTTGGCGGCGTCAGACCCCGCCTGGCACTGAGCCCCGAGTGTCCTACAGCCTTGGCTCGGTCCCGCATCTCCCCCACAGATCTCCCAGCCCCAGCTTCCGACAGAAACCCCCTTGATGTCCTGAATAGCAAGCGGACAAACCCAAATTCTCCACCCTGGCTAATGGCTCAGGTGGGTGGTAGGTGTAGTGGGTGGGGGTGTAGGAACAACACATCCCTGCTTTCCCTTCCCTGAAAGCTGGGAATACAAAAAACTTGCAGTCAGCCCTGTATTAGACTGAAGATTTTGAAGATCAGGTAGAGAACTTGTCAGTCTTTCCTTATCACAGAGCCTCCACTGTTATTTGTTTTAACTATATTTCTCTACACTTCCCTTATTGCCCTCCCTGGGCATGGATTTTCGAGATCCCTTACTAACTTTCCTTATTGCCCCCTCTGGGCATGGATTGTCGAGACCCCTTCCCGACTTTTCTTATTGCCCCCTCTGGGCATCTGTGTCTTTACCTCTGGAAGAATGTGTAAACCAACTCAGCGTTCTTACAAGGGATTCTTTGGAGATATTTTGGGATTGTCATCCCTTTTGCCGGGGCCCCTTCCCAGCTTTACTTTTGCAACCCTCCCTGGGTGCCTTGTTTAACCTGTGCCACCCTCCCTGGGTGCCCTCCCAGGTTTGTTCCCCAAAGATCCCATTTCACTCACCGGTGAGATTTTCAGTGATCCTTCCCTGTGGACTCTTCACGGACCCCCCTGGCCCGTCACTCGTCTGTCTCCTGGACAGTCTCGGGTACCCAATCAATCACCCGGTTCCGGCCAGCACCAAGGGGAGCTGATCACCGAAAGTGGGTGAGGCGCGCCTTCAGCTCCGCTCGCTGCCCGCCGCACTCCGGACGGTGGAAGGATCCCGGATCGAGCCCTCATTTGTGAGGAAAAAAATCCACGAACACCAGAGGTTTATGTCCAAAAAGGAGACAGAGGAGTCCTGTAACTTTATTCGAATAAAGGGAGAGGCCATGGGGCATTTCCCCTGGGGTCTCTCAAAATTTTGGGGGACTCAGCCTCCCTTTATCCTCATTCCTGGACCGCAGGCTCTACTCTCGTTCCCCACTGGCTGAGGTATCCCAGAGGTACAGACTTCCCGGAATTGCCTAATACAGACACCCCCCCCCCCTTTCCCAATGGATAATCCCCCCCTTGTCTTTCCCGGAATGGTCCTTCTTGGTTCCTTTCATATTCCAACAGTCAGCTTTATTTATCAGTAGACCTGTGGTTTGTTTGTAAATGTAAATTTCAATTGAATTCTCCCCATTGTTTCTTTTCTCTCTGAGTGCCAGCCATATCTCTCAGACACTGTTTGTGAAGACAAGTTGCTTCATTCCTTTCAAAACCAATTCTGTGAGGCTAGGGAATTTTTATCTAAAGTCACCCATTCAATAGTGGAACTTACTTTTCAATGAATTCATTAGCATACTGAAATCAAATAGATATATTTATGAGCTATATCTCGTACGAAAATTTGAAACTGTTAATTGCAAGTAGGTAATTCTTACCTAGCAGAAAAAGTAAATTCTGCCATTTGGAAAGCAAGATGTAGAAATAACTTGTTGAGAGGGGACAGCCTGGGCTAATCATGTATCTTTTCTGTTAAAAACAAGGTCCAGTCTCCTGTTAAAATTTAAAGGTTTAATAAAAGACAATAAGGGACAAGGTATAGGGTAAAAGGTTACAACGTCCAGGGGACGCCGGGAACCCTTGGCATGGAGCCAAGAGCACACCTGCCATGGTGAGAGACTCTCTTTATATACTTTTCTTATTGCATCAGTCTGTTGTATATTCATAGACAAGTATGCATATTCAAACTTCTCTCCAAACTATTTTACATTTTCCAAGTACTCGTGAGCATGGCTCCTCCTTGGGTCCGCCTTTTTAGAGCATGCGTAGTTTCTTTGGAGACTCCAGTATCTTCTTTTGTCCATTGGTGTCCAGCAGATGGTTGTTGTCGATAGAGATGTCCTGGGGCAGGAGCCTGTTACACTCATGCTTATCCAACTAAGTAGGTGGTTTAATTATTTTAAGCTAGGTACATTTTAACACAGCTACATTAGCCACTACATCTAAGCTAGAACAAAAAAAAGCATTTAAAAGTGATTATATTTCTATAACAAAAGCCACTTCCACAAGGACCAACATCATACACATAGCATTCATTATTTGCGAAAAGCCAACACTATAATATGCATTTATAACATTTTCTAACTGTGAAACTCCTCCTCGGGTGTTGGGCACCTGAATTGCTCCCACTGAAGTCACAGGATTACTTGAGTCACTAGAGCTAAGTATATGGGAGCTAAAGCTCTTCCAACCTCTACTCTATCCTGCTCTCCCTGGGAGTTGGGAGCGTTTTCTCTCTTCCAGGGCGCTTCTGCTCTGCAATCTCGCTTCCGGAGCAGCCATTTTGTTCTTTGGCTGGTCGGGGTTGGACTTGGGTCGCAGCAGTTGGTGACAGCGGCTGCCCAGTGATTGTAGCGACCCGCTTGCACCTGCCATGTCGGACTTCGACAGCAATCCATTTGCTGACCCGGACCTCAATAATCCCTTCAAGGTGAGGCAGCGGGGGACAGGGAGGCCGTGATCCTTCCTCAGTGCCGCGGCGGGGGCAGAACAATCAGCGTGGAGCTACGGGTGCCCTAGGGAGGGAGTGTCATTGGCTCTGCTGTGTGCTGGGGGGTCGCTCTTAGCCGCGGTGGGTCGGGAAGGCCCAGCGCTGTGGGGTAGTGCTGGCCTTGGGAAGGGGGAACAATTTTATGTATGAGATTATTTATTTTCTTTACCTTTGAAGCTGCTTCGTGTGCTTGTGTAAAATCACAGACTAGTGTGCAGAAAGTTCACGTCGCTAGAGGTTAGCGTCCACAATCTCCAAGCAGATTCATACAGTACGTTTGTAAAGACACATTCATCTTATTCCTGTCACTAGTATGGCAGAGAAAGGAGAGGGGGGCATCATGTGAAAGAGTTATTGCCAAGGTCTAAAGATAGATGCCGTTTTTTCTTTAATGTTTTAGTTTTAGTAATTTTTTGTGATCTACTTTGTGAGCTTTCCCTTGACTATTCTCATGCCTTTTAATAAAAAGATTACAGCAGATATTCTTACTTGATGTTGAATCAAAAAATATGTTCTCTGGGAAGATAAAGGTTAAGCAGAAACTTCTAGTTTGCTCAGTATTTTGGGTAGTTAATTCTTTTGGAAATCTAAAATGAAATTATTTTTCTCTTTTGTTATCTCCTGGATGTAAAACAATTTAGTTGATAAAACATAATTTATTTTTTTAAGTGTTTGCTTGCTTGGATTGATCATAAAATATTGTTGGTTTTGAGACAGTGTCTATTTAATATCTCTCTCTTTTGTTTTGTTTTTTTTTTAATGCGGTACTCTTCACCACAGGCTGCAGGGGAATCTCAGCTCTGGCATCTGGAGCACCTCCTCCTCTTCCTTCTTCACTGACCTTGGTGTCTGCAGAGTTGTTCCTCTCACATGTTCTCACTTACAGCTGCTCTTGCACAGCAATTTGCCTCCCGGTCCCCCTTCTTAAATATGTTATCCCAGAGGCACTACCACCTATACTGACTGGGTCAGCCTTGGACAGCAGCGGGTCCATGCTGGAGCCGGCTGGCATTGATTGGCTCTGTCAGACATGGAGGAAGCTTCCAGCAGCTTCTCACAGAAGCCACCCCTGTAGCATCCCCCCCCCCCCCCCAAGAAAGTTTGCTGTGAAAACCCAATACAGTAGCACAGGAGACATTTTTAATTGTTCTATATGTTTGAGATATATGTGTTGCGGTTTTCTGGTTTTCTTTTGCTTGGTTTTGGATTTTTTTTCTGACTGACTTTTCTTTTTTTGATGTAAACACTGGGGTGCTACTTGTACCTGACTCCTCATGATACCAAGAGTGTGATTCTAATCTTTGCTTTTGAGATTGATATTGTGGGGGAGGGACTGCAAGGAGCAGATAAAATGAAAGATTACATGGAAAATAATTAGGTTGTGCTGATTTGTTAAAACTCCAGTCTCCTGAACTAATTCAGATCTTTAAAATGTCATCTGAAATGACTGTGTGGGACTTCAGTGCACCAGTAGCTGCAACATCTGGGTATGAAAAATGGCCTATACTTAAATTCTGCTCTGATTGGTATGACTAATAGTTAAATAAAAAGACCAGAAACTCAAGGTGCTGTACTGGCAGAAGCCTGGGTGAGATAAGGCTGGAGAAGGGCTTGTGAACTGGAAGGAGTAAACAAGAAGTTGGGTGAGCCAGATGATAATTACTGGGATCAACACTCTTAAGGAGCAGGGACTGGGGATGGCCAGGTGGCTGAAGACAACCAGGTTGTGGCAAGGAGTTAGTGCAAGGGCAGGTCCGTTTTGGGCAGAAGTACTGGTACACTAGGACATAACCTTCTCAGTCTGAGATCGGACGAGGCATTTTACAGTTGTTGCATTCAGCAGCTGACATCAGGTATTTAAAATCTGTCTTAAAAATTCCCTATTTTCTGTATTTGCAGAGGGTAACTGAATTTTTAATCACTTAAATCATGCAGCAGATCGAGGTCTCTGGATATTTGGTGGTTCCGGCAATGCTGCAGCTTTGTGTTGGTATCTGTATATTATCACCTATTGGAACTTGTATTTGTGGCTTTTTTCTCTTTCTTAATATTAAAAAAAAACCCTGAAAACTTATGGATTTTAACTTTATTATCTAGGTGAAATATCAAATATGGAAAAAGAAATTATGCCAATGTAGACTTGCTTATTCAAATAGAATATCATAGTTATCACTTTTTTAACCACTAGGATACGTGTCATGACATACAAATTTGATAGCATTCATTTAAATGTCACTTTTTCTTTGAGCATGTGGTTCTGCACAGCATTTGTTCTACATGTTCATTACTCACACCCTGATTAATTTCTAAATTCAGTTTTATTATTCTGCAGCAATAAGTACGAGTGCTTTGTAGTTATTCTTGCTGCATTTAGATGAGTTTGCATTGGCTCCATTTTTAAAGTGAGATGCGATGAGTGTAAGGTGAATGGTTCACAGTAATTCTGTGTATTCCTTGGGATGTCAGGTCTAATTGTTTTAGAAATATTTTAAGTAGTTTTGAATTAGTAAGTGCAGTTCCTGTAGGCATCAGTTGTTCACTGATATGTTCAGAACAATTCCAAGTCCAGCAGCCTACACCTGGACATCCAGGTAGTCCATCCATTCTTATGTTCTGAAGATGCAAACCCCTTAAATTAAGCCACAGACACAATGTAGTGAAACCAGGCATCACATGAAATATGTACAATTTTTCTTATGAAGTTAGTGTGGTCTATGATAGAGGGCACTTTGGCTCTTCTGCAGAATCAAGCCAGCCTGCCTCTAGCACAGAAAAAGATTTAATTCCTGAAGTTGTTTTCTCAAGCTAAACCTTAAGCATTTTTTTTTACTGTAGAGTTCATTGGAGGAAAAAATTACATCTTTTTGTTAATATTGCCAGTTCAGGTAGAAGCTGAAGCAGAGGTGCTTTCGACATTATGGGACACTGTTTCCTCGGCTTCATTTTTCTGAAATGCTTTTCCTATTGCTGAAGGTGTTGGAGGCACTTCTGGGTAGGGAAACCAAGAGTTTATAGAAATTTTTTTTTTCTGTGCTCTTTGGGTGTGCAGTTGTGAAGTCCAGTGGTCAATGTGGAAAGATAGTTTTCTTCCCTTATCTGTTGAGAGCATTTTTCCCTTATAAATCAAATGTATGACATGGTGTTTCTTTTAGACTGTGTTAATCTAGTTTTATAAGAATCATAGAATCATTAAGGTTGGAAAATCAAGTCCAACCTTTGACCGAATACCACCATGCCCACTAAACCATATGGTGAAGTGCCATGCCTACTCATTTTTTGAACACTTCCAGGGATGGTGTTGGGGATTTTAAAGTTTACTTATAGAATATTAGAAATTAATTGTGTAGGTTTAAGTTGAATTGTGACTTGCTTACAGCTTAGCATGAGCATGCCCTACTCAAAAGTTACCATAGGTGAACTCTAAATGAACTCTGTCAGCATGAATGGCTAAGCAGGGGAGGAAACAGAGAAAGACTGGATATCTTCAGATAAGGGTTGAGACCCTGGAGGGCCTCAAGGCTGGCCCAAGCTGGAAGATAAGAGCAGTTAATGGCCTGCCCACATGGACATGGAAAAAGAATCCAATGAGGTGTTAGAAGACCCCAGACCTGAAATTGCTATCTGACCAAGAGATGTGTGCAGAGCATGTGAAGATCAGGTGCACAGACTGTAAGGGCATAAAGGCCCAGGGATTTCTTTATTCCGTTGCACAGGAATAGAACAAACCTTCCCAAACGATGTTAGAATCATAATATAAAAGCAAACCTTTACTTAAAAGCCTTCAGATACACAATATGGCAAAAACCACATGTGATACAGTATTTCTACAACTTTTATAAGGTTAGTTGATTAGTAAACCTATCATATATTGTCCAATTAGAAGGTTAGTTGGTTCGGTAATAATTCCCCGAGTACTACCCCACTGGAATCAGTCCAGGGGCTTATTTGCTCCACTTTGTTATGTCTTTCCAGATTCTGGTTGGAAAACAGAACGCCCTTGTAATTGGTTCTCCGAAATAAGACTAAACAGCATTTTAGAAATGTATAAGAAGGTTAGCTCATTGTTCCAAAATGTAGGGAAAAAGCATAGAAAAAGTACTAGGAGCTACAACTATGCATTAGCAATCTACAAAGCTACAAATATATAAAAAATATAAAAAAGCTAAAAATCCTTAGACATCAGTTCAGGGTCCCTCTCTGAAGCCACCCAGCTCGAGCTATAATAAACTGACTCTGCCTCAGAACCTAGGGTTCAAACTGTTCAGCAACAGACGGTGACTCTACCACTTCCCTGGGGAGCCTGTTCCAATGTTTAAGCATTATTTTAGTGAAGAAATTATTCCTAATATCCAACCTGAACCTCCCCTGGCACAACTTCAGGCCATTTTCCCTTCTGTTGCTAGTTGCCTGGGAGGAGGCCAACCCCCACTGTGCCACAGCCTCATTTCAGGTGGTTGTTGAGTGATTAGGTCTCCCCTGAGCCTCCTTTTCTCCAGGTTAAACAACTCCAGCTCCCTCAGCTGCTTCTCCTAGGACTTATATTCCAGACCCTTCACCAGCTTTGTTGCCCTTCTCTGGATATGCTCCAGCACCTGAATGCCCTCCCTGTAGTGAGGGGCCCAGAACTGGACACAGTATTCAAGGTGCGGCCTTGCCAATATTGAGGACAGGGAGGCAATCACTGCCCTAGCCCTGCTGGTCACACTATTTCTGATACATGCCAGGATGCCATTCGCCTTATTGGCCACCTGGGCACATGCTGGCACATGTTCAGCTGGCTGCCGACCAGCACACCCAGGTCTTTCTTCACCAGGCAGCTTTCCAGTCACTCTTCCCCAAGCCTGTAGCACTGCAGGGGGTTGTTGTGACCCAAGTGCAGGACCCAGCACTTGGCCTTGTTGAACCTCATACAATTGGTCTGGGCCCATTGATCCAGCCTGTCTAGATCCTTCTGCCAGAGCCTTCCTACCCTCAAGCAGATCAGTACCCAACTTGGTGTTGTCTGCAAACTTACTTAGGGTACACTCAATCCCCTCATTCAGATTATGGATAAAGGTATTTAACAAGCTCAGGATGATGTAGTTTCAGAGACAGAGATGGATTTTTTAAATTGAAAACACTTTTTTAGAGTTTTACACAATATGATGATATGTGTTGACTTGTTGCTTCTATACATATGCATACATTGACAGAACTGTTTTCCCTTCTAGGATCCTTCTGTTACACAAGTGACAAGAAATGTTCCACCAGGACTAGATGAGTACAATCCTTTCTCCGATTCAAGAACGGTAAGCGCATTTATTTATTAATAATGCCATTTATCTTTTTAGGTAAGATTTGTAGGATATTGTTTTAAGTGTTTGGGACTGATGTAAAACATCCAAACTAGGGGAAGAGAGGCCCTGTTGAAAGAGAGCTGTGGGTTTGGATTGATGGTGAGTTGATTATAGGTCAACCATGTGCCCTGGCAACCAAAAGGGACAAGCGTGTCCTGGGGTGCATCAAGCACTGCATTTCTGTCTGGTCGAGGGAGATGATTGTCTCCCTTTACACTGCACTGGTGTGGCTTCACCTTGAGTACTGTGTGCATTTTGGGGCACCTCAATATTAAGAAGGACATTGAACTATTCGAGTGCATCCAGAAAAGGGTGACCAAGATGGTAAGAGGTCTTGAGGGCAAGACTTATGAGGAACAGCTGAGGTCACTTGGTATGTTCAGCTTGGAGAAGAGAAGGCAGATGACCTTGTTGCAGTCTACAACTTCCTCAAGGTCGGGCAGCAAGGAAGAGGTGATGATCTCATCTCTGGTGACCAGTGATAGGATGCCTGGAAATGGAATGCATCTGCATCAGGGGAAGTTCAGATTGGGCCTTAGGAAAAGGTTCTTCACTGAGGGGGTGGTTGGTCCCTGGAACAGGCTCCCCAGGGAAGTGGTCACAGCACCAAGCCTGCCAGAGTTCAAGGAGCATCTGAACAATGCCCTCAAGTCATATGGTTTAGTTTTAGGTAGTCCTGTGAGGAGCAGAGAGTTGGACTTAGTGATCCTTATGGGTCCCTTGCAATTTGAGATAGTCTATGTTAAGAACTAGCTAGAGGTAATGGAAGATGTGTAAGGATAGATAGTCCCATCAAGTATTTGGAGGATTCACTGGGTAGGTTGACCTAAATGAGCTTTGGCTCTTTAAGGAAAGGTGACTTGCTGAAAGGGAGCCAAAACAGAATTGAATTTTGCACTTCACTCATAAGAGAGAAGCAACAATAATTTTATTTATTGATATAAAACACTGAGTTAATGAGATTTAATGGTAAATGTGACTGGTTTGACAAGATTTGATGGCAAGGTACACTTGATTATTTACTGCATAGAGGACATGGTCAGATAAAGCTGTTGGGAAGACCCTTCCATTGTCATGAGGTTCAGAAAGGACCCTTTGCTTTCTAAACTCCCCAGAAAGGAGTCTAGGTTCAGCAGAATCCAATCCTAGTCTCAGACTTGATCAACAGTTTGTCTAAAGGATTATATGTGCAGAATCAATCTTTTGTTTCACTTAGCTAAGATTTCAAAGTTTAGCATGCTATTAATCATCAAGCATCTATTGTGGTAAGGAACCTTTCAACCTCAAGGAGTAACCTTGAGAGGTGTCCCTACTCAAGGGGAGATCCTGGTGTGCAGCCTGCTGCCATGCAGGAGAGCTCAATGTGCCATGGGCTGTCCACTATTTATAAAGTAAGATGATTGACTTATAGACATATGAAAGCACACTGTCACTGTGTGAGTTAATGCAGGCAGGCAGCTGGAACAACCATAAAACCACAGCTCATATGCAAAGAGTAATTTTATTTCATTACCTCGCTAACTGGAGGAGACACAGAAGCAGGAATGCAGGCAACTCTTCGGCTCAGTCCATGCTAGTGGGTGGCAGGGCTGCTGTTTGCACCTATTTATCAGAGGCCTGCACACATGTAGTTTACCACCATGCTGTGATCTCCTCTGTGCTTTGATCTCTCTCCCAAGATAGAGCTCAAGCATTTCCATGAGAGTGCCTCCAAGTCTCTCCAAACACCTATGTTATCTCTACACAGAGATTCTACTTCTCAAAGTAGACAGGATAAACAGCAGTGGGCATAATATATGGGGTTTCCTACACTATTGTTCTCCAGGGTTTGGCATTCTCAGCTGCAAAGTCACTTGATTGAATCTACTCTCCTCTGCCGTCCTCTTTGCCATTCTTCCACTTGTAACCCTTTCCTCCCAACAGTCACACTCCACCCCATGACTATAGTCAATTCATCTTGCCTTCACAGAATGGTCTTGCCTCTGTGCCATAAATTGTATATTGATGGTTTGTATGGTGATAGATCCATGGTAAGTAGATAGTGAAGCACTGCTATTTGTTATTCATTAATTTGTATGTTTTGGGTGGTTGAAGTTGTGTTATTCGTTTTATCATGTACCAAACCTTTATATACAATATAATTATAAGCAATATACATATCAGAGTCAGCAAAATCACAACTGGGCGAAGCATAAGATTAAACACTCCTGTTGCTGTTGGTGACCATCCAAGAAGAGTTTCCCAACAAGGTGTTTTTCATCCTTCTTCGCTGTTTCCAAAACATGGTGTATCCCTTCAGTATCATAAAAAACCGTGATTAGAGTTTTGTGTCCATTGTTTTGGACATGTTCTAGCAGTTGACACAGGTCATCATGTTGTAGTAGTTTCTTCACCAATGTAAGATTCATTCTGATGGGAGTAGGCAATAAATCTTCACTCAACGTATAATTAGATTGTAACAATTGATAAGAATTAACAGGAGATTAATAATTTAAGCTGCATCCAACAACTTTAGTAATGTTACAACCATGAGTCATTTGAGTGCTTGCTTGCATCTACAGTATTGTTATCTACAAATATGAAATCACAAAGGGTTTTCATACAAACACATCCTTTTCCAACGTAAATGAGTACAGTTTCAAGGGTTTCATCAGGATGTATTTCAAAATGACAGTTTGTTCAGTGTCAAGACAAATGTCTTGGGCTTTGGTGCTACTCTCACAAATAAATCCTTGTTGTCCTCATACAATGCATGCATTAACATCATTAGTTTGCCATTTATTTCTGTTTTGTTGGGTCCATGCTCTATGTTCTAGTGGCTAGAATAGCTTCATGGTGATTTAATACTAGCACAATGATCAGGTATATGGTATATGCTAAAACATTGTGTATGGTTTAGACAAAAGCTGTGGTCTAATTGATGGGGTCAAAAGTGAAATTGACTAAATACTACCAGAATTGGAATTCCCTTTCAAATTTAGCTGCATTATCCCAGATTGTCTTTCAAATTTCAGTGGGTAAGGTGCCCTCTTTACCTTTTCTTATAATTGTTGGTACCATAGATTGCATCCACAGTTGAGCTTGTGTCCTGGGTTAGTCAGGAGGGGTCAAAATGTAGGAAGTGACCTATGCTGCAGGAAGTGATATAACTTCCTTCCTGGGAGAGAGAGCCAATAACCAGGTAGTTTTAAGGATTGATTTGTAGGTAAACCAATTAAAAAGTTGATCCGCCTTCGAGGAAAAATCATATATAAGCCGAGAACCTCTGAGCCTCTTCCTCTTTTGACCTCCTGCTGTGTAGAGAGGAGCATCTCCCTGCCTCTCTCCTGGGTAAGGCCCTGTTTCCCCCCCCCCCGCCCCTCCTTCCAAAGGAGGGAGAGGCAGCGGGAAGGGAGGTTTGAGGCAGCCGTGCCGCTGCACCTGGGCATGGGGGAGGAACCAGATGGAATTTTCGGCAGATACAGTTCAGCTGACATGTCAGCTACACTAGACAGGGCCAGGCCCCTGCTCCAGGCCAGGCAAGGACCGGGCCAGACTCCATCCAGTTTGGGCCAGGCCCTGCCCTGTCACCCCCGGCCAGGCCAGGCCTACCAGGCTGGGCCAGCTTCACAGAGCCAGGCCACAGAGACTCTGAGAGCTTCTGCCATCCAGCTTGGACCTTTTCAAACAGCCCGGCAGGGAGCACGTGATCGTTCCCAATGCCGGAGAGAGAGAGATTAACTCTATCCATGCCTGGGCTAAACTTGCAGACACCCATCCTTCCTTGCACAGAGAGAGGAACGAGTGAGGACATCTACATAAATGTAGCATAGAGACTTTACAGTCAGTGAGGAAAGCAGGACTGATGCCTAGAGGGAGGTGTATGAGAAGTGCTTTGATAGTGAAGCTGAAAATTCCTTTAGAGAACCATGGTTGGGGACTGAGCTAATAAATTCCCTCTAATATATGAAGACATAGTCCAAAGGGGGGATGTGATGCTCTAATTGCAGCCAGTGAACTGAAATACCTGGGTGGAGATAAGTAAGTGTTGAAATAAGTACAGCCTGATGAGAAACTAGAACCAAGAGAGAGGAGAGGCTGTGACCCAGAGCCCTGGTCCCGGGGGAATGCCAGAGAACTTGTGTTGTCAGGAGAACCTGTGTTGCTCAACACAGAAGAAGGGATTTTCTTTGTTGCTGCAATTGAACTGTGCATCCTTAAAACAGGTACCCCGTGGACTGTTCATAACCCACCATAGTGGCTGTGGGAAGGCTACTGGGGCAAAAGGGATCCACCACAAGCCAATCTTTCTTCCAGGCGGTGGCTGATGGTGAGGCTGAAGACCCATAAAAAACTGTATTTTTCTTACAGGAAATCCGTGGTATAAACCAAAGAGACTTCTCTCCCTAAATGAACTGAAATGAGAAGTATTTCTGAGATGGTAAACTGACTGGAGGTCGAAGTGTTGTCTTTTGTGTCTTGTCAGGGAGAAAGAAATGGAGAGGTGGGGGAAGGAGGGGTGGTCTGAGGAGTTTGTTCTGGTTTTTCTTGTTTTCTTCTTTGTCTTAGGTGTATTAATAAACTTTTTTAATACTCCAGAAAGTTTGAGCCTGCTTTGCCTACTCCTAATCCTCATCTCACAGCAAACATCAGGTAAATTTTGATAAGTGTGCTGGCATTTGGCCAGAAACTCGATTAGGCGAACTGGAACCACTACAGCTTGGATACAACTAAGAGCTAGCATTCACTATTAGTTTGTGATCTTTTTGTCAATCTTCTACTGTTGAGGTAATATAAGAGCCATTGGTTAGTTCCTAATGCTAGTAAGGAAGATCGTAATAGATGTTCCAGTTGGTATAAGTCACTTGTTACTGAATTTAATTTGTTTGCTAGGACTTCAGCATCCATGCTATTTATTAGTCCTAATCCTGTCCCCAGGACACCAGTCACATCTCTCCTGGATCGTTTTGCAGAGGTGAGGGTCCATCCATGCAGCCATGCGGACCATAGGAAGTAGAGAGGAGTGGTGAGCAGGCAGGTTTAATTGCAGAGCTATTGATCTGCATTGATATTTCTACTCATTTGAGGGACCATGAAGGATTAAATAGCACTTATTGCTGGCCTGTATATTTGGTGGCATAGGGTCCAATTTTAGAAATCTGTGGGGATAAGGTTTTAGTAGTCCTATTGGGGGTCTCAGAGGTAGCAGGATGCATTGTGGAGGCTGTGAGTTTTTGTTGTGCCAATATACATTATCCCAACTACAGTTGTCGATATATCTCCATGTGTGTACTACTTCCTTTTCTGTATTGTGTTTTAATGTAACACTTAGTGAACAGTTACTGGCCTTGTAGCATCTATTCCATTTTTTGAAGGAGGTATTGAGAGGGACCAATCTGATTTTTGTTTATGCCTCAACATATGTTACACATGAAATGGGAGATTCCTATAGGGACTGTGCATGTACTGGCAGCCCTGTACCTGGGGAGACTTCGCCTGGCAGCCAGTCAGGGCAAAGAAAGCCTCCATGATCGGACTGCGAGCAACCCCCCACTTGCCAGTGGGGCAAGTGCCTGGATGCCCATGAAGAATGCCCGTGAAAAGTGCCCACCAAAAATGCCTGTGAAGTCAGGCTATGGGAGGAGCCTTACCACATAAAACCAGCTAGCTGCAACACCACGGGAGCCATTTTTCTTTGGGTACCTTGGAAGGAGCAGGGGCTCACCTGTAGGGTCCGCTCAGCCCCCCCTCCCCCCTCTCACCTTTTCCTCCTGTATTGGGTCTGACTGGGGTAAAGCTCACAGCCCTTACAGTGCTGTGCTTTGCTTTGGTAGCTGGCGTTGATAACAGAGCAGTGTTTTGGCTACTGCCAAGCAGT
>JAVTVJ010009411.1:0-11670 GCA_034509425.1 Eopsaltria australis | reverse complement strand
ATTTCAGGTGGCGTCCGGGAGCAGAGTGCCTTAGGGCCGGGACACAAATGTGTCCCTTTTCTCTGAGAAAGAGAACTCTGCCCCCCAGTTTCTTGATGTCAGTTTGGAGGAGGGTTTTGGCCCTGCAAGGGCAGCCAGGGTCCTTGTCGGTGGCAGCTTGGGTCTGTGAGGGATCTTGCTCCATGCAGATTTTCAGCAGGCATCAGGGAGCACAGTGCCTTCGGGCCGGGACACAAAATGTGTCCCTTTTCTCTGAGATAGAGAACTCTGCCCCCAGGTTCTTCATGCCAGTTTCGAGGAGGGTTTTGGCCCTGCAAAGGCAGCCAGAGTTCTAGTTGATGGCACCTTGGGTCTGCGAGGAATCTTGATCCATATGGAATTTCAGGAGGCAGCAGGGAGCACAGTGCCTTCGGGCCGGGATACAAAAGTGTCCCTTTTCTCTGAGAAAGAGAACTCTGCCCCCCAGTTTCTTGATGTCAGTTTGGAGGAGGGTTTTGGCCCTGCAAGGGCAGCCAGGGTCCTTCTCGGTGGCAGCTTGGTTCTGCGAGGAATCTTGATCGATACGGAATTTCAGGCGGAATAAGGGAGCACAGTGCCTTAGGGCCGGGACACAAAAAGTGTCCCTTTTCTCTGAGAAAGAGAACTCTGCCCCCCCCTTTATTGATGTCAGTTTGGAGGAAGGTTTGGCCCTGCAAGGGCAGCCAGGGTCCTAGTCGGTGGCAGCTTGGGTCTGCGAGGAATCTTAATCCTTGCGGAAATTCCGGATGCGGCTGTCAACTGAGAGACATGGGGCCTTCGATACAAACAAAGGCGCTTTTCCATGTGAAAGAAAACTCAGTCCCCCAGAACCACGATGCCAGTTTTTAGGAGGCATTTAGACCTACAATTGCAGCCAGAGTTCTAGTTGATGGCAGCTTGGGTCTGGGAGGGATCTACATCCGTGTGGCATTTCAGGTGGGGCCTGGGAGAAGAGTGCCTTAGGGCTGGGACACAAAAAGTGTCCCTTTTCTCTGAGAAAGAGAACTCTGCCCCACACTTTCTTGATGTCAGTTTGGAGGAGGGTTTTGGCCCTGCAAAGGCAGCCAGGGTCCTTGTCGTGGCAGCTTGGGTCTGCGAGGAATCTTGATCCATGCGGAATATCAGGAGTCATCCGGGAGCAGAGTGCCTTCGGGCCGGGATACAAAAAGTGTCCCTTTTCTCTGAGAAAGAGAACTCTGCCCCCCACTTTCTTGATGTCAGTTTGGAGGAGGGTTTTGGCCCTGCAAAGGCAGACAGGGTCCTAGTCGGTGGCATCTTGGGTCTGTGATGGGTCTTGATGCATGCAGAATTTAAGGAGGCATCCGGGAGCACAGTGCCTTAGGGCCGGGACACAAAAAGTGTCCCTTTTCTCTGGGAAAGAGAACTCTGCCCCCCAGTTTATTGGTTCCAGTTTGGAGGAGGGTTTTGGCCCTGCAAGGGCAGCCAGGGTCCTTGTCGGTTGCAGCTGGGGTCTCTGAGGGATCTTGATGCATGCAGAATTTCAGGAGACATCCGGGAGCACAGTGCCTTAGGGCCGGGACACAAAAAATGTCCCTTTTCTCTGAGAAAGAGAACTCTGCCCCACACTTTCTTGATGTCAGTTTGGAGGAGGGTTTTGGCCCTGCAAGGGCAGCCAGGGTCCTTCTCGGTGGTAGCTTGGGTCTGCGAGGAATCTTAATCCATGCGGAATTTCAGCATGCGGCTGTACTCCCAGATATGTGGCATTCGATACAAACAATGGCGCTTTTCCATGTGAAAGAAAACTCAGTCCCCCCAGATCCATGATTCCAGTTTTTAGGAGGCCTTTATCCATACAATTGCAAGCAGAGTTCTGGTTGATGGCAGCTTGGGTCTGGGAAGGATCTTGATCTGTTCGGCATTTCTGGTGGTGTCCGGGAGCACAGTGCCTTAGGGCCGGCACACAAAAAGTGTCCCTTTTCTCTGAGAAAGAGAACTCTGCCCTCAAGTATCTTGATGTCAGTTTGGAGGAGGGTTTTGGCCCTGCAAAGGCAGGCTACGATTCAAATGATGGCACTTATCCACGCGAAAGAAAACTTAGGCCCGAAATTCATGATTTCGGTTTGGTGGAGGATTTTAGCCCTACCAATGCAACCAGAGTCCTGGTTGAGGGCAGCTTGCGTCAGCGAATAATTTTTTCCATACAGAATTTCAGCAGGCAGCAGGGAGAACAGTGCCTTAGTGCCGGGACACAAAAAGTGTCCCTTTTCTCTGAGAAAGAGAACTCTGCCCCCCAGTTTCTTGATGTCAGTTTGGAGGAGGGTTTTGGCCCTGCAAGGGCAGCCAGGGTCCTTGTCGGTAGCAGCTTGGGTCTGCGAGGAATCTTGATCCATGCGGAATTTCAGCAGGCAGCAGGGAGAACAGTGCCTTAGGGCTCGGACACCAAAAGTGTTCCTTTTCTCTGAGAAAGAGAACTCTGCCCCCCACTTTCTTGATGTCAGTTTGGAGGAGGGTTTTGGCGCTGCAAGGGCAGCCAGGGTCCTTGTCGGTGGCAGTTTTGGTCTGCGAGGAATCTTAATCCATGCGGAATTTGAAGAGGCGGCTGTCGACTCCCAGACATGGGGTCTTAGATACAAACAATGGCGCATTTCCATGTGAAAGAAAACTTAGTCCTCCAGACCCATGATGTCAGTTTTTAGGAGGCATTTAGCCCTACAATTGCAGCCAGAGTTCTAGCTGATGGCAGCTTGGGTCTGGGAAGGATCTTGATCCATACAGATTTTCAGGAGACCTCCGGGAGAACAGTGCCTTCGGGCCGGGACACAAAAAGTGTCCCTTTTCTCTGAGAAAGAGAACTCTGGCCCCCGGTTTCATGATGTCAGTTTGGAGGAGGGTTTTGGCCCTGCAAGGACAGCCGGAGTCTTTCTCGGTGGCAGCTTGGGTCAGTGATGGATCTTGCTCCATGCGGAATTTGAAGAGGCGGCTGTCGACTCCCAGACTTGGGGCATACGATACAAATGATAGCACTTTTCCACGTGAAAGAAAACTCAGTCTCCCAAATTCATGATGCCAGTTTTTAGGAGGCATTTAGCCCTACAATTGCAGCCAGGGTTCTAGTTGATGGCAGCTTGCGTCAGCCAATAATCTTGATCCATACGGAATTTCAGGTGGCGTCCGGAAGCAGAGTGCCTTAGAGCCAGGACACAAAAAGTGTCCCTTTTCCTTGAGAAAGAGAACTCTGACCCCCCGTTTCTTGATGTCAGTTTGGAGGAGGGTTTTGGCCCTGCAAGGGCAGTCCGGGTCCTTCTCGGTGGCAGCTTGGGTCTGCGAGGAATCTAAATCCATGCGGAATTTCAGCATGAGGCAGTCAACTCCCAGATATGTGGCCTTCGATGCAAACAATGGCGCATTTCCAAGTGAAAGAAAACTCAGTTCCCCAGATGCATGATGCCAGTTTTAGGAGGCATTTAGCCCTACAATTGCAGCCAGAGTTCTAGTTGATGGCAGCTTGGTTCTGGGAAGGATCTTGATCCGTTCGGCATTTCAGGTGGCGTCCGGGAGCACAGTGCCTTAGGGCCGGGACACAAAAAGTGTCCCTTTTCTCTGAGAAAGAGAACTCTGCCCCACACTTTCTTGATGTCAATTTGGAGGAGGGTTTTGGCCCTGCAAGGGCAGCCAAGGTTCTTCTCAGGTGGCAGCTCGGGTCTGCGAGTAATCTTGATTCCTGCGGAATTTCAGCAGGGAGCCAGGAGCAAAGTGCCTTCTGGGCCAGGATACAAAAAGTGTCCCTTTTCTCTGAGAAAGAGAACTCTGCCCCCCACTTTCTTGATGTCAGTTTGGAGGAGGGTTTTGGCCCTGCAAGGCAGCCAGGGTCCTTGTCGGTGGCAGCTTTGGTCTGCGAGGAATCTTAATCCATGCGGAATTTCAGCATGCGGCTGTCAACTCCCAGATATGTGGCCTTCGATTCAAACAATGGCGCTTTTCCATGTGAAAGAAAACTAAGTCCCCCAGATGCATGATGCCAGTTTTTAGGAGGCATTTAGCCCTACAATTGCAGCCAGAGTTCTAGTTGATGGCAGCTTGTGTCTGGGAAGGATCTTGATCCATTCGGATTTTCAGGAGGCATCCCGGAGAACAGTGCCTTCGGGCCGGGACACAAAAAGTGTCCCTTTTCTCTGAGAAAGAGAACTCTGCACCCCACTTTCTTGATGTCATTTTGGAGGAGGGTTTTGGCCCTGCAAGGGCAGCCAGGGTCCTTCTCGGTGGCAGCTTGGGTCTGCGAGGAATCTTAATCCATGCAGAATTTCAGAAGGCATCCAGGAGCACAGTGCCTTAGGGCCAGGACACAAAAAGTGTCCCTTTTCTCTGAGAAAGAGAAGTCTGCCACCCAGTTTCTTGATGTCAGTTTGGAGGACGGTTTTGGCCCTGCAAGGGCAGCCAGGGTCCTTCTCGGTGGCAGTTTGGGTCTGCGAGGAATCTTAATCCATGCGGAATTTCAGCATTCGGCTGTCAACCCTCAGATAAGAGGCCTTCGATACAAACAATGGCACTTTTCCATCTGAAAGAAAACTCAGCCCCCCCAGATCCATGATGCCAGTTTTTAGGAGGCATTTAGCCCTACAGTTGCAGCCAGAGTTCTAGTTGATGGCAGCTTGGGTCTGGGAAGGATTTTGATCCGTGCGACATTTAAGGTGGCGTCTGGGAGCACAGTGCCTTCGGGCCGGGACACAAAAAGTGTCCCTTTTCTCTGAGAAAGAGAACTCTGCCCCCCAGTTTCCTGACATCAGTTTGGTGGAGGATTTTGGCCTTGCAAGGGCAGCCAGAGTCCTTGTAGGTGGCAGCTTGGGTCAGTGAGGGATCTTGCTCCATGCGGAATTTGAAGAGGCGGCTGTCGACTCCCAGACATGGGGACTTCGATACAAACAATGGCGCTTTTCCATGTGAAAGAAAACTCAGTCCTCCAGATCCATGATGCCAGTTTTTAGGAGGCATTTAGCCCTGCAATTGCAGCCAGAGTTCTAGTTGATGGCAGCTTGCGTCAGCCAGTAATCTTGATCCATACGGAATTTTCAGGTGGCGTCCGGGAGCAGAGTGCCTTAGGGCCGGGACACAAAAAGTGTCCCTTTTCTCTGAGAAAGAGAACTCTGCCCCCCACTTTCTTGATGTCAGTTTGGAGGAAGGGTTTTGGCCCTGCAAGGGCAGCCAGGGTCCTTGTCGGTGGCAGCTTGGGTCTGTGATGGATCTTCCTCCATGCGGAATTTGAAGAGGCTGCTGTCGACTCCCAGACATGGGGCCTACGATACAAATGATGGCACTTTATCCAGCGTGAAAGAAAACTAGGCCGCCCGAAATTCATGATGTCGGTTTGGTGAAGGGTTTTAGCCCTACAACTGCAACCAGAGTCCTGGTTGATGGCAGCTTGCGTCAGCGAATAATCTTGATCCATACGGAATTTCAGGTGGCGTCAAGGAGCACAGTGACTTAGGGCTGGGACAAAAAAAGTGTCCCTTTTCTCTGAGAAAGAGAACTCTGCCCCCCACTTTCTTGATGTCAGTTTGGAGGAGGGTTTTGGCCCTGCACGGGCAGCCAGGGTCCTTGTCGGTGGCAGCATGGGCCTGCGAGAAATCTTGATCCATGCGGAATTTCAGGGGGCAGAAGGGAGCACAGTGCCTTAGAGCCGGGACACCAAAAGTCTCCCTTTTCTCTGAGAAAGAGAACTCTGCCCCACACTTTCTTGATGTCAGTTTGGAGGAGGGTTTTGGCCCTGCAAAGGCAGCCAGGGTCCTTGTCGGTGGCACCTGGGGTCTGCGAGGAATCTTGATCCATGCGGAATTTCAGCAGGCAGCAGGGAGAACAGTGCCTTAGGGCCGGGACACAAAAAGTGTCCCTTTTCTCTGAGAAAGAGAACTCTGCCCCCTAGTTTCCAGACGTCAGTTTGGTGGAGGGTTTTGGCCCTGCAAGGGCAGCCAGAGTCCTTGTAGGTGGCAGCTTGGGTCTGTGAGGGATCTTGCTCCATGCGGACTTTGAAGAGGCGGCTGTCGACTCCCAGACAATGGGCCTACGATACAAATGATGGCCAAAACTTATCCACGTGAAAGAAAACTCAGTCTCCGCAAATCCATGAATGCCTAGTTTTTAAGGAAAGCATTTAGGCCCTGCAATTGGCAGCCAGAGTTCTTAGTTGATGCAGCTTTGCCGTCAGCCAGGAATCCTTGATCCATACGGAATTCAGGTGGCGTCGGGAGCAGAGTTGCGTTAGGGCCGAGAACACAAAAAGTTGTCCCTTTTCTCTGAGAAAGAGAACTCTGCCCCCACTTTCTTATGTCAGTTTGGAGGAGGTGTTGGTACAGGTCTGCAAGGGCAGCAGGTCCTTCTCGGTGGCAGCTTGGGTCTGTGAGGGATCTTGATCCATGCGGAATTTGAAGAGCAAAGCGGAGCAACAGTGCCTTAGGGCCTTAGGACACAAAAAGTGTCCCTTTTCTCTGAGAAGAGTACTCTGCCCCCCAGTTTCTTGATGTCAGTTTGGAGGAGGGTTTTGGCCCTGCAAGGGCAGCCAGGGTCCTTGTCGGTGGCAGCTTGGGTCTGTGAGGGATCTTGATCCATGCGGATTTTCAGCAGGCAGCAGGGAGCACAGTGCCTTAGGGCCGGGACACAAAATGTGTCGCTTTTCTCTGAGATAGAGAACTCTGCCCCCCAGGTTCTTGATGCCAGTTTCGAGCAGGGTTTTGGCCCTGCAAAGGCAGCCAGGGTCCCTGTCGGTGGCAGCTTGGGTCTTTGAGGGGTCTTGATCCATGCCGAATTTCAGGAGGCATCCGGGAGCACAGTGCTTTAGGGCCAGGACACAAAATGTGTCCCTTTTCTCTGAGGAAGAGAACTCTGCCCCCCACTTTCTTGATGTCAGTTTGGACGAGGGTTTTGGCCCTGCAAGGGCAGCCCGGGTCATTCTCGGTGGTAGCATGGGTCCGCGATGAATCTTAATCTATGCGGAATTTCAGCATGTGGCTGTCAACTTCCAGGTATGTGGCCTTCGATACAAACAATGGCACTTTTCCATGTGAAAGAAAACTCAGCCCCCCCTGATCCATGATGCCAGTTTTTAGGAGGCATTTAGCCCTACAATTGCAGCCAGAGTTCTAGTTGATGGCAGGTTGGGTCTGGGAAAGATCTTGATCCGTGCGGCATTTCAGGTGGCATCCGGGAGCACAGTGCCTTCGGGCCGGGATAAAAAAAGTGTCTCTTTTCTCTGAGAAAGAGAACTCTGCCCCCAACTTTCTTGATGTCAGTTTGGAGGAGGGTTTTGGCCCTGCAAGGGCAGCCAGGGCCATTGTCATTGGCAGCTTGGATCTGTGATAGATCTTGCTCCATGCGGAATTTGAAGAGGCGGCTGTAGACTCCCAGACATGGGGCCTTCGATACAAACAATGGCGCTTTTCCATGTGAAAGAAAACTCAGTCCTCCAGATCCATGATGCCATTTTTTAGGAGGCATTTAGCCCTACAATTGCAGCCAGAGTTCTAGTTGATGGCAGCTTGGGTCTGGGAAGGATCTTGATCCATTCGGATTTTCAGGAGGCTTCCGGGAGAACAGTGCCTTAGGGCCGGGACACAAAAAGTGTCCCTTTTCTCTGAGAAAGAGAGCCCTGCCCCCAGTTTCTTGATGTCAGTTTGGAGGAGGGTTTTGGCCCTGCAAGGGCAGCCAGGGTCCTTCTCGGTGGCAGCTTGGGTCTGCGAGAGATCATGCCTCCATGCTCGAATTGAAGAGCCGGGCAGTTGATTCCCAAGGACATGGGCGCCTACGTTAAAAAATGATGGAAACTTATCCACGTGCAAGAAAAAACTCAGTCTCCCAAATCCATATGCCAGTGTTTAAGAAGCATTTAGCCCTACAATGCAACCAGAGTTCTATTGATGGCAGCTTGGGTCTGGGAAGGATCTTGATCCGCTGCAGCATCTCAGGTGCGTCCGGCGGAGCAGAGGCCTTAGGCCGGGACACAAAAAGTGTCCCTTTTCTTCTGAGAAGAGAACTCTGCCCCCAGTTTCTGACGTCAGTGTTGAGGAGGCGTTTTGCCCTGCCCAAGGCAGCCAGGCGTTCCTTGCGTGCCCAGCTTGTGGCAGTGAGGGATCTTGCTCCATGCGAATTGAAGAGGCGGCCAGTTATCCCAGACATGCGGCCTACGATAACAAATGATGGCACTTTCCATTTGGAAAGAAAACTCAGTCCCCCAGATCCATGATGCCAGTTTTTAGGAGGCATTAAGCCTACAATTGCAGCCAGAGTTCTAGTTGATGGCAGCTTGGTTCTGGGAAGGATCTTGATCCATGCGGCATTTCAGGTGGCGTCCGGGAGCACAGTGCCTTAGGGCCGGGACACAAAAAGTGTCCCTTTTCTCTGAGAAAGAGAACTCTGCCCCCCCAGTTTCTTGATGTCAGTTTGGAGGAGGCTTTTGGCCCTGCAAGGGCAGCCAGGGTCCTTGTCGGTGGCAGCTCGGGTCTGCGAGGAATCTCGATCCATGCGGAATTTCAGCAGGCAGCAGGGAGAACAGTGCCTTAGGGCCGGGACACAGAAATTGTTCCTTTCCTCTGAGAAAGAGCACTCTGCCCCACACTTTCTTGATGTCAGTTTGGAGGAGGGTTTTGGCCCTGCAAGGGCAGCCAGGGTCCTTGTCGGGGGCTCCTTGGGTCTGCGAGGAATCTTAATCCATGCGGAATTTTAGCATGGGGCTGTCAACTCCCAGACATGGGGCCTTCGATACAAATGATGGCACTTTTCCAGGTGAAAGAAAACTCAGTCTCCCAAATCCATAATGCCAGTTTTTAGGAGGCATTTAGCCCTGCAATTGCAGCCAGAGTTCTAGTTGACGGCAGCTTGCGTCAGCCAGTAATCTTGATCCATACGGAATTTCAGGTGGCGTCCGGGAGCACAGTGCCTTAGGGCCGGGACACAAAAAGTGTCCCTTTTCTCTGAGAAAGAGAACTCTGACCCCCAGTTTCCTGACGTCAGTTTGGAGGAGGGTTTCGGCCCTGCAAGGGCAGCCAGGGTCCTTGTCGGTGGCAGCTTGGGTCTGTGAGGGATCTTGCTCCATGCGGAATTTGAAGAGATGGCAGTTGATTCCCACACTTGGGGCCTACGATACAAATGATGGCACTTATCCACTTGAAAGAAAACTTAGGCCCGAAATTCATGATGCCGGTTTGGTGGAGGATTTTAGCCCTACAAATGCAACCAGAGTCCTGGCTGATGGCAGCTTGCGTCAGCGAATAATTTTGATCCATATGGGATTTCAGGTGGCGTCCGGGAGCACAGTGCCTTAGGGCCGGGACACAAAAAGTGTCCCTTTTCTCTGAGAAAGAGAACTCTGCCCCCCAGTTTCTTGATGTCAGTTTGGAGGAGGGTTTTGGCCCTGCAAGGGCAGCCAGGGTCCTTGTCGGTGGCAGATTGGGTCTCCGAGGAATCTTGATGCATGCGGAATTTCAGCAGGAATCCGGGAGAACAGTGCCTTAGGGCCGGGACACAAAAAGTGTCTCTTTTCTCTGAGAAAGAGAACTCTGCCCCCCAGTTTCTTGATGTCAGTTTGGAAGAGGGTTTTGGCCCTGCAAGGGCAGCCAGGGTCCTTGTCGGTGGCAGATGGGTCTGTGATGAATGTTGATCCATGCGGAATATCAGGAGTCATCCGGGAGCACAGTGCCTTAGGACCGGGACACAAAAAGTCTCCCTTTTCTCTGAGAAAGAGAACTCTGCCCCCCAGTTTCTTGATGTCAGTTTGGAGGAGGGTTTTGGCCTTGCAAGGGCAGCCAGGGTCCTTCTCGGTGGCAGCTGGGATCTGCGAGGAATCTTGATCCATGCGGAATTTCAGCAGGCAGCAGGGAGAACAGTGCCTTCGGGCCGGGAAACAAAAAGTGTCCCTTTCCTCTGAGAAAGAGAACTCTGCCCCCCACTTTCTTGATGTCAGTTTGGAGGAGGGTTTTGGCCCTGCAAGGGCAGCCAGGGTCTTTGTCGGTGGCAGCTTGGGTCTGCGAGGAATCTTAATCCATGCGGAATTTCAGCATTGCGGCTGTCAACTCCCAGATATGTGGCCTTCGATACAAACAATGGCGCTTTTCCATGTGAAAGAAAACTCAGTCCCCGAGATCCATGATTCCAGTTTTTAGGAGGCATTTAGCCCTACAATTGCAGCCAGAGTTCTAGTTGATGGCAGCTTGGGTCTGGGAAGGATCTTGATCCGTGTGGCATCTCAGGTGGCGTCCGGGAGCACAGTGCCTTAAGGCCGGGACACAAAAAGTGTTATTTTTCTCTGAGAAAGAGAACTCTGCCCCCCACTTTCTTGATTTCAGTTTGGAGGAGGGTTTTGGCCCTACAAGGGCAGCCAGGGTCCTTGTCGGTGGCAGCTTGGGTCTGCGAGGAATCTTGATCCATACGGATTCTCAGGAGGAAGCAGGGAGCAGAGTGCCTTAGGGCCGGGACACAAAAAGTGTCCCTTTCTCTGAGAAAGAGAACTCTGCCCCCCACCTTCTTGATGTAAGCTTGGAGGAGGGTTTTGGCCCTGCAAGGGCAGCCAGGGTCCTTCTCGGTGGCAGTTTGGGTCTGCGAGGAATCTTAATCCATGCGGAATTTCAGCATTCGGCTGTCAACCCCCAGATAAGAGGCCTTCGATACAAACAATGGCACTTTTCCATCTGAAAGAAAACTCAGCCTCCCCAGATCCATGATGCCAGTTTTTAGGAGGCATTTAGCCCTACAATTGCAGCCAGAGTTCTAGCTGATGGCAGCTTGGGTTCGGGAAGGATTTTGATCCGTGCGACATTTAAGGTGGCGTCTGGGAGCACAGTGCCTTCGGGCCGGGACACAAAAAGTGTCCCTTTTCTCAGAGAAAGGGAACTCTGCCCCCCACTTTCTTGATGTCAGTTTGGAGGAGGGTTTTGGCCCTGCAAGGGCAGCCAGGGTCCTTGTCGGTGGCAGCTTGGGTCTGTGAGGAATCTTGATCCATGCGGAAATTCAGCACGCAGCAGGGAGAACAGTGCCTTAGGGCCAGGACACAAAAAGTGTCCCTTTTCTCTGGGAAAGAGAACTCTGGCCCCCACTTTCTTGATGTCAGTTTGGAGGAGGGTTTTGGCCCTGCAAGGGCAGCCAGGGTCCTTGTCGGCGGCAGCTTGGGTCTGTGATGGATCTTCCTCCATGTGGAATTTGAAGAGGCATCTGTCGACTCCCAGACATGGGCCTACGATACAAATGATGGCACTTTTCCACGTGAAAGAAAACTCAGCCTCCCAGATCCATGATGCCAGTTTTTAGGAGGCATTTAGCCCTACAATTGCAGCCAGAGTTCTAGTTGATGGCAGCTTGGGTCTGGGAAGGATCTTGATCCGTGTGGCATTTCAGATGGCGTCTGGGAGCCCAGTGCCTTAGGGCTGGGACACAAAAAGTGTCCCTTTTCTCTGAGAAAGAGAACTCTGCCCCGCAGTTTCTTGATGTCAGTTTGGAGGAGGGTTTTGGCCCTGCAGGGGCAGCCAGGGTCCTTGTCGGTGGCAGCGTGGGTCTGTGAGGGATCTTGCTCCATGCGGAATTTGAAGAGACTGCAGTTGATTCCCAGACATGGGGCCTACGATACAAATGATTGCACTTATCCACGTGAAAGAAAACTTAGGCCCGAAATTCATGGTGTTGGTTTGGTGGAGGATTTTAGCCATACAAATGCAA
>JAVTVJ010009366.1:0-23173 GCA_034509425.1 Eopsaltria australis | reverse complement strand
GGGGTTGAGGAGGATCTGAGCAGGATTTTGGGGTGAATTTGGGGGGTTTTGGGCTGACCATGTTTGTCCCTCATTAGCATAAAGGGCGTGGCCACAGCCAGTGATCACGGGGCCTTGTTTGAATCAAAAGGGTCGTGGCCTAACACCAACATCCACACTCCAACCTCATTTGCGTCTAGTCGGTGAATATTCATCATTTACTTGCATAAATACAGGCGTGATTCAATTAAATCTTATTCATTCCCTTGCAATAAACTTCATTTGCATGAAAAGCAGAGTCCATCAGCGTTAATTAATCGCATTTCCATCATTTGCATCAAATGTTTCCCCAAGCCCTCCAAAACACCCGAAATGACCCAAAACTTCCCCAAAAACTCCCCAAAATGACCCAGAACTGCCCCAATTTTCCCCAAATCGCCCCAAACTGCCCCCAGATCCCCCTTTTCCCCCCTAAAAACCGGCATTTTCCTCCATTTTCAGCCACCTTTTCCATATTTGGTCATTTTCCCCATCTAAGGCCGCCTCATTTGCATAGCGGCTGCGGCCCCGCCCCCAGGGGCGTGGCCTGACGGGCGACTCCTCCCCCAGCAGGCGGCGCATGCGCAGCTCCTGCTCGGCCTGGCTCTAGCCCGGCAGGCACTGAGACCTCCCGGCCACTAGGTGGCGCTAACGCAGTGGGTTTTGGAGGCGATCTGAGGGCTTTGGGGGGAAATGTAGGGGATGATGGGGGTCCCAGGTAGAATATGGGGGATTGTGGGGTGAATTTGGTGGATTTTGGGGATCCCTGAGGGGTTTAGGGGCACCTGAAGTGGATTTTGGGGTGAATTTGGGGGATTTTGGGTGTCCCTGAGCGGTTTAGGGGGATCTGAAGTGGATTTTGGGGTGAATTTGGGGGAATTTTGGGGGTCCCTGAGGGGTTTAGAAGGATCTGAGCAGGATTTTGGGGTGAATTTGGGGGGTTTTGGGCTGACCATTTTTGTCCCTCATTAGCATAAAGGGCGTGGCCACACCAGTGATCACGGGGCCTTGTTTGAATCAAAAGGGGCGTGGCCGAACACCAACATCCACACTCCAACCTCATTTGCGTATAGTCGGTGAATATTCATCATTTTTTGCCATAAATACAGGCGTGATTCAATTAAATCTTATTCATTCCCTTGCAATAAACTTCATTTGCATGAAAAGCAGAGTCCATCAGCGTTAATTAATCGCATTTCCATCATTTGCATCAAGTGTTTCCCCAAGCCTTCCAAAAGACCCAAAATGACCTAAAACTTCCCCCAAAAGTCCCCAAAATGACCCAGAACTGCCCCAATTTTCCCCAAATCCCCCCAAACTGCCCCCAGATCCCCCTTTTCCCCCCTAAAAACCGCATTTTCCTCCATTTTCAGCCATCTTTTCCATATTTGCTCATTTTCCCCATCTAAGGCCGCCTCATTTGCATAGCGGCTGCGGCCCCGCCCCCAGGGGCGTGGCCTGACGGGCGACTCCTCCCCCAGCAGGCGGCGCATGCGCAGCTCCTGCTCGGCCGGGCTCTAGCCCGGCAGACACTGAGACCTCCCGGCCACTAGGTGGCGCTAACGCAGTGGGTTTTGAGGCGATCTGAGGGCTTTGGGGGGAAATGTAGGGGATGATGGGGGTCCCAGGTAGAATATGGGGGATTGTGGGGTGAATTTGGTGGATTTTGGGTGTCCCTGAGGGGTTTAGGCGGCACCTGAAGTGGATTTTGGGGGTGGAATTTGGGGGATTTGGCGGTTCCCTGGAGCGGGTTAGACGGATCGAGCAGGGATTTTGTGGTGAAATTTTAATGGGATTTTGGGCTGACCATGTTTGTCCCTGATTAGCATAAAGGGCGTGCGTCACACCAGTGATCACGGGGCCTTGTTTTTGAATCAAAAGGGGCTGGCCTAACACCAACATCCACACTCCAACCTCATTTGCGTATAGTCGGTGAATATTCATCATTTTTTTGCATAAATACAGGCGTGATTCAATTAAATCTTATTCATTCCCTTGCAATAAACTTCATTTGCATGAAAAGCAGAGTCCATCAGCGTTAATTAATCGCATTTTCATCATTTGCATCAAGTGTTTCCCCAAGCCCTCCAAAAGACCCAAAATGACCTAAAACTTCCCCAAAAAGTCCCCAAAATGACCCAGAACTGCCCCAATTTTCCCCAAATCCCCCCAAACTGCCCCCAGATCCCCCTTTTCCCCCCTAAAACCCGCATTTTCCTCCATTTTCAGCCATCTTTTCCATAGTTGCTCATTTTTCCCATCTAAGGCGCCTCATTTGCATAGCGGCCGCGGCCCCGCCCCCAGGGGCGTGGCCTGACGGGCGACTCCTCCCCCAGCAGGCGGCGCATGCGCAGCTCCTGCTCGGCCTGGCTCTAGCCCGGCAGCCACTGAGACCTCCCGGCCACTAGGTGGCGCTAATGCAGTGGGTTTTGAGGCGATCTGAGGGCTTTGGCGGGAAATGTAGGGGATGATGGGGGTCCCAGGTAGAATATGGGGGATTGTGGGGTGAATTTGGTGGATTTTGGGGATCCCTGAGGGGTTTAGGGGCCACCTGAAGTGGATTTTGGGGTGAATTTGGGGGATTTTTTTTTTTTTTTGTGGGGGTCCTTGAGGGGTTTAGACGGATCTGAGCAGGATTTTGGGGTGAATTTAAATGGGGATTTGGGCTGCATTGTTTGTCCCTGATTAGCATAAAGGGCGTGGCCACACCCAGTGATCACGGGGCCTTGTTTGAATCAAAAGGGGCGTGGCCTAACACCAACATCCACACTCCCACCTCATTTGCGTATAGTCGGTGAATATTCATCATTTTTTTGCATAAATACAGGCGTGATTCAATTAGATCTTATTCATTCCCTTGCAATAAACTTCATTTGCATGAAAAGCAGAGTCCATCAGCGGTAATTAATCGCATTTCCATCATTTGCATCAAGTGTTTTCCCAAGCCCTCCAAAAGACCCAAAATGACCCAAAACTTCCCCAAAAAGTCCCCAAAATGACCCAGAACTGCCCCAATTTTCCCAAAATCCCCCCAAACTGCCCCCAGATCCCCCTTTTCCCCCCTAAAAACCGCATTTTCCTCCATTTTCAGCCATCTTTTCCATATTTGCTCATTTTTCCCATCTAAGGCCGCCTCATTTGCATAGCGGCCGCGGCCCCGCGCGCGCGCATGGTCCGTTGGCCTGGCACGAGGCGGAAATCCGTACCCCAGCAGGCTCGGCGTCGCTAAATGCGCAGCTCCTGCTCGGCTGGCTCTAGCCGGCAGCACTGAGACCTCCCGGCCACTAGGTGGCGCTAACGCAGTGGGTTTTGAGGCGATCTGAGGGCTTTGGGCGGGGAAATGTAGGGACGACCCCCAATGGGGGTCAAGCGTAGAATATGGGGATTTTGGGGTGAATTTGGCGGATTTTGGGGATCCCTGAGGGGTTTAGGGGCACCTGAAGTGGATTTTGGGGTGAATTTGGGGGATTTTGGGGGTCCTTGAGGGGTTTAGACGGATCTGAGCAGGATTTTGTGGTGAATTTAATGGGGATTTTGGGCTGACCATGTTTGTCCCTGATTAGCATAAAGGGCGTGGCCACACCTAGTGATCACGGGGCCTTGTTTGAATCCAAAGGGGCGTGGCCTAACACCAACATCCACACTCCAACCTCATTTGCGTCTAGTCGGTGAATATTCATCATTTATTTGCATAAATACAGGCGTGATTCAATTAAATCTTATTCATTCCCTTGCAATAAACTTCATTTGCATGAAAAGCAGAGTCCATCAGCGTTAATTAATCCCATTTTCATCATTTGCATCAAGTGTTTCCCCAAGCCCTCCGAAAGACCCAAAATGACCCAAAACTTCCCCAAAAAGTCCCCAAAATGACCCAAAACTGCCCCAATTTTCCCCAAATCCCCCCAAACTGCCCCCAGATCCCCCTTTTCCCCCCTAAAAAACCGCATTTTCCTCCATTTTCAGCCATCTTTTCCATATTTGCTCATTTTTCCCATCTAAGGCCGCCTCATTTGCATAGCGGCCGCGGCCCCGCCCCCAGGGCCGTGGCCTGACGGGCGACTCCTCCCCCAGCAGGCGGCGCATGCGCAGCTCCTGCTCTGCCTGGCTCTAGCCCGGCAGGCACTGAGACCTCCCGGCCACTAGGTGGCGCTAACGCAGTGGGTTTTGAGGCGATCTGAGGGCTTTGGGGGGAAATGTAGGGGATGATGGGGGTCCCAGGTAGAATATGGGGGATTGTGGGGTGAAATTGGTGGATTTTGGGGATCCCTGAGGGGTTTAGGGGCACCTGAAGTGGATTTTGGGGTGAATTTGGGGGATTTTGGGCGTCCTTGAGGGGTTTAGACGGATCTGAGCAGGATTTTGGGGTGAATTTAATGGGGATTTTGGGCTGACCATGTTTGTCCCTCATTAGCATAAAGGGCGTGGCCACAGCCAGTGATCACGGGGCCTTGTTTGAATCAAAAGGGGCGTGGCCTAACACCAACATCCACACTCCAAACTCATTTGCGTATAGTCGGTGAATATTCATCATTTTTTGGCATAAATACAGGCGTGATTCAATTAAATCTTATTCATTCCCTTGCAATAAACTTCATTTGCATGAAAAGCAGAGTCCATCAGCGTTAATTAATCGCATTTCCATCATTTGCATCAAATGTTTCCCCAAGCCCTCCAAAAGAACCAAAATGACCCAAAACTTCCCCAAAAAGTCCCCAAAATGACCCAGAACTGCCCCAATTTTCCCCAAATCCCCCCAAACTGCCCCCAGATCCCCCTTTTCCCCCCTAAAAGCCGCATTTTCCTCCATTTTCAGCCATCTTCTCCATAGTTGGTCATTTTTCCCATCTAAGGCCGCCTCATTTGCATAGCGGCTGCGGCCCCGCCCCCAGGGCCGTGGCCTGACAGGCGACTCCTCCCCCAGCAGGCGGCGCATGCGCAGCTCCTGCTCGGCCTGGCTCTAGCCCGGCAGGCACTGAGACCTCCCGGCCACTAGGTGGCGCTAACGCAGTGGGTTTTGATGCGATCTGAGGGCTTTGGGGGGAAATGTAGGGGATGATGGGGGTCCCAGGTAGAATATGGGGGATTGTGGGGTGAATTTGGTGGATTTTGAGGATCCCTGAGGGGTTTAGGGGCACCTGAAGTGGATTTTTGGGTGAATTTGGGGGATTTTGGGGGTCCTTGAGGAGTTTAGACGGATCTGAGCAGGATTTTGGGGTGAATTTGGGGGATTTTGGGGGTCCTTGACGGGTTTAGAAGGATCTGAGCAGGCGATTTTGAGGGTGAATTAATGGGTTTGGGCTGACCATGTTTGTCCCGATTAGCATTAAAGGGCGTGACCACACCCATGATCAACGGGCGCCTTGTTTGAATCCAAGGGCGTGGCCTAACACCAACACCACACTCCAAACATCATTGCGTCTAGTCGGTTGAATATTTTCATCATTTTTTTGCATAAATACAGGCATGATTCTAATTAAATCTTATTCATTCCCTTGCAAAAACTTCATTTTTCATGAAAAGCAGAGTCATCAGACGTTAATTAATCGCATTTCCATCATTTGCCATCAAGTGGTTTCCCCAAGCCTCCAAAAGACCCCAAAATGACCAAAACTTCCCCAAAAGTCCCAAAATGACCCAGAACTGCCCCATTTCCCCAAATCCCCCCAAACTTGCCCCAGATCCCCCTTTTCCCCCCTAAAAACCGCATTTTCCTCCATTTTCAGCCATCTTTTCCATATTTGCTCATTTTTCCCATCTAAAGCCGCCTCATTTGCATAGCTGCCGCGGCCCCGCCCCCAGGGGCGTGGCCTGACGGGCGACTCCTCCCCCAGCAGGCGGCGCATGCGCAGCTCCTGCTCGGCCTGGCTCTAGCCCGGCAGGCACTGAGACCTCCCGGCCACTAGGTGGCGCTAACGCAGTGTGTTTTGAGGCGATCTGAGGGCTGTGGGGGGAAATGTAGGGGATGATGGGGGTCCCAGGTAGAATATGGGGGATTGTGGGGTGAATTTGGTGGATTTTGGGGATCCCTGAGGGGTTTAGGGGCACCTGAAGTGGATTTTGGGGTGAATTTGGGGGATTTTGGGGGTCCTTGATGGGTTTAGATGGATCTGAGCAGGATTTTGGGGTGAATTTAATGGGGATTTTGGGCTGACCATGTTTGTGCCTCATTAGCATAAAGGGCGTGGCCACACCCAGTGATCACGGGGCCTTGTTTGAATCAAAAGGGGCGTGGCCTAACACCAACATCCACACTCCAACCTCATTTGTGTCTAGTCGGTGAATATTCATCATTTTTTGCATAAATACAAGGCATGATTCAATTAGATCTTATTCATTCCCTTGCAATAAACTTCATTTGCATGAAAAGCAGAGTCCATCAGCGGTAATTAATCGCATTTCCATCATTTGTATCAAGTGTTTCCCCAAGCCCTCCAAAAAGACCCAAAATGACCCAAAACTTCCCCAAAAAGTCCCCAAAATGACCCAGAACTGCCCCAATTTTCCCCAAATCGCCCCAAACTGCCCCCAGATCCCCTTTTCCCCCCTAAAAACCGCATTTTCCTCCATTTTCAGCCATCTTTTCCATATTTGGTCATTTTTCCCATCTAAGGCCGCCTCATTTGCATAGTGGCCGCGGCCCCGCCCCCGAGGGCGTGGCCTGACGGGCGACTCCTCCCCCAGCAGGCGGCGCATGCGCAGCTCCTGCTCGGCCTGGCTCTAGCCCGCCAGGCACTGAGACCTCCCGGCCACTAGGTGGCGCTAACGCAGTGGGTTTTGAGGCGATCTGAGGGCTTTGGGGGGAAATGTAGGGGATGATGGGGGTCCCAGGTAGAATATGGGGGATTGTGGGGTGAATTTGGTGGATTTTGGGTGTCCCTGAGGGGTTTAGGAAGATCTGAGTGGATTTTGGGGTGAATTGGGGGGATTTTGTGTGTCCCTGAGCGGTTTAGGGGGATCTGAAGTGGGTTTTGCGGTGAATTTAATGGGGGATTTTGGGCTGACCATGTTTGTCCCTCATTAGCATAAAGGGCGTGGCCACACCCAGTGATCACGGGGCCTTGTTTGAATCAAAAGGGGCGTGGCCTAACACCAACATCCACACTCCAACCTCATTTGCGTCTAGTCGGTGAATATTCATCATTTTTTTGCATAAATACAGGCGTGATTCAATTAAATATTATTCATTCCCTTGCAATAAACTTCATTTGCATGAAAAGCAGAGTCCATCAGCGTTAATTAATCGCATTTCCATCATTTGCATCAAGTGTTTCCCCAAGCCCTCCAAAAGACCCAAAATGACCCAAAACTTCCCAAAAAGTCCCCAAAATGACCCAGAACTGCCCCAATTTTCCCCAAATCTCCCACACTTCCCCCAGATCCCCTTTTTCCCCCTAAAACCGCATTTCCTCCATTTTCAGCCATCTTCCATAGTTGTCATTTTTTTCCCATCTAAGGCGCCTCATTTGCATGCGGGCTGCGGCCCGCCCAGGGCCGGTGGCCTGGACGGCGACTCCTCCCCCAGCAGGCGCGCATGCGCGCTCCTGCTCGGCCTGGCCTCTAGCCCGGCAGCACTGAGACCTCGCGTCCACTAGGTGGCGCTAACGCAGTGGTTTTGAGGCGATCTTAGGGCTTTAGGCGGGAAATTAGGGGATGATGGGTCCCAGCGTAGAATATGGGGATTTTGGGGTGAATTTGGGGGATTTTGGGGGTCCCTGAGCGGTTTAGAAGGATCTGAGCAGGATTTTGGGGTGAAGTTGGGGGGATTTTGGGGGTCCCTGAGGGGTTTAGAAGGATCTGAGCAGGATTTTGGGTTGAATTTGGGGGGTTTTGGGCTGACCATATTTGTCCCTGATTAGCATAAAGGGCGTGGCCACACCCAGTGATCACGGCGCCTTGTTTGAATCAAAAGGGGCGTGGCCTAACACCAACATCCACACTCCAACCTCATTTGCGTCTAGTCGGTGAATATTCATCATTTTTTGCATAAATACAGGCGTGATTCAATGAGATCTTATTCATTCCCTTGCAATAAACTTCATTTGCATGAAAAGCAGAGTCCATCAGCGTTAATTAATCGCATTTCCATCATTTGCATCAAGTGTTTCCCCAAGCCCTTCAAAAGACCCAAAATGACCCAAACTTCCCCAAAAAGTCCCCAAAATGACCCAGAACTGCCCCAATTTTCCCCAAATCCTCCCAAACTTCCCCCAGATCCCCCGTTTCCCCCCTAAAAACCGCATTTTCTTCCATTTTCAGCCATCTTTTCCATAGTTGCTCATTTTTCCCATCTAAGGCCGCCTCATTTGCATAGCGGCCGCGGCCCCGCCCCCAAGGGCGTGGCCTGACGGGCGACTCCTCCCCCAGCAGGCGGCGCATGCGCAGTTCCTGCTCGGCCTGGCTCTAGCCCGGCAGGCACTGAGACCTCCCGGCCACTAGGTGGCGCTAACACAGTGGGTTTTGAGGCGATCTGAGGGCGTTGGGGAGAAATGTAGGGGATGATGGGGGTCCCAGGTAGAATATGGGGGATTGTGGGGTGAATTTGGTGGATTTTAGGGATCCCTGAGGGGTTTAGGGGCACCTGAAGTGGATTTTGGGGTGAATTTGGGGGATTTTGGGCATCCCTGAGAGGTTTAGGGGCACCTGAAGTGGATTTTGGGTTGAATTTGTGGGATTTTGGGGGTCCCTGAGGGGTTTAGAAGGATCTGAGCAGGATTTTGGGGGGAATTTGGGGGGTTTTGAGCTGACCATATTTGTCCCTGATTAGCATAAAGGGCGTGGCCACACCCAGTGATCACGGGGCCTTGTTTGAATCAAAAGGGGCGTGGCTTAACACCAACATCCACACTCCAACCTCATTTGCGTCTAGTCGGTGAATATTCATCATTTTTCTGCATAAATACAGGCGTGATTCAATTAGATCTTATTCATTCCCTTGCAATAAACTTCATTTGCATGGAAAGCAGAGTCCATCAGCGTTAATTAATCGCATTTCCATCATTTGCATCAAGTGTTTCCCCAAGCCCTCCAAAAGACACAAAATGACCCAAAACTTCCCCAAAAAGTCCCCAAAATGACCCAAAACTGCCCCAATTTTCCCCAAATCCCCCCAAACTGCCCCCAGATCCCCCGTTTCCCCCCTAAAAAACGCATTTTCCTCCATTTTCAGCCATCTTTTCCATAGTGGCTCATTTTTCCCATCTAAGGCCGCCTCATTTGCATAGCGGTCGTGACCCCGCCCCCAGGGGCGTGGCCTGACGGGCGACTCCTCCCCCAGCAGGCGGCGCATGCGCAGCTCAGCCTGGCTCTAACCTGGCAGGCACTGAGACCTCTGACCACTAGGTGAGCTATAATTGGGTTTTGGCCCGATCTGAGGCTTTGGGGAAATGTAGGGGATGATAGAGTCCCAAGGTGGGAATATGGGGATTGTGGGTGAGTGGTGGATTTGGGGATCCCTGAGGGTTAGGGGCACCTGAAGTGGATTTTGGGGTGAATTTGGGGATTTTAGATGTCCCTAAGCGGTTTGGGGATCTGAAGTGGATTTTGGGGTGAATTTGGGGATTTTGGGGGTCCCTGAGGGGTTTAGAAGGATCTGAGCAGGATTTTGGGGTGAATTTGGGGGGTTTTGGGCTGACCATATTTGTCCCTGATTAGCATAAAGGGCGTGGCCACACCCAGGGATCACGGGGCCTTGTTTGAATCAAAAGGGGCGTGGCCTAACACCAACATCCACGCTCCAACCTCATTTGCATATAGTCGGTGAATATTCATCATTTTTTTGCATAAATACAGGCCTGATTCAATTAAATCTTATTCATTCCCTTGCAATAAACTTCATTTGCGTGAAAAGCAGAGTCCATCAACGTTAATTCATCGCATTTCCATCATTTGCATCAAGTGTTTCCCCAAGCCCTCCAAAAGACCCAAAATGACCCAAAACTGCCCCAATTTTCCCCAAATCCCCCCAAACTGCCCCCAGATCCCCCTTTTCCCCCCTAAAAACCACATTTTCCTCCATTTTCAGCCATCTTTTCCATATTTGCTCATTTTTCCCATCTAAGGCCGCCTCATTTGCATAGCGGCCGCGGCCCCGCCCCCAGGGCCGTGGCCTGACAGACGACTCCTCCCCAGCGGGCGGCATGCGCAGCCTCCTGCTCGGCCTGGCTCTAGCCGAGCCAGACACTGAACCTCCGGCCACTAGGTGGGAGTGCTTGCCAGTGGGTTTGAGAACGATCTGAGAGACTTTGGGGAAATGTAGGGATGATGGGGTCCCAGGTAGTAGAGAATATGGGGGATTGTGGGGTAATTTGGTGGTTGGGGGGATCCCTGAGGGTTGGGGCACCTGAAGTGGATTTTGGGGTGAATTTGGGGATTTTGGGTGTCCCACAGGGGTTTAGGAGGATCTATGATTTTGGGGTGAATTTGGGGGATTTTTAGGGTCCCTGAGGGGTTTAGAAGGATCTGAGCAGGATTTTTGGGGTGAAGTTGGGGGGGTTTGGGCTGACCATATTTGTCCCTGATTAGCATAAAGGGCGTGGCCACACCCAGTGATCACAGGGCCTTGTTTGAATCAAAAGGGGCGTGGCCTAACACCAACATCCACACTCCAACCTCATTTGCGTATAGTCGGTGAATATTCATCATTTTTTTGCATAAATACAGGCGTGATTCAATTAAATCATATTCATTCCCTTGCAATAAACTTCATTTGCATGAAAAGCAGAGTCCATCAGCGTTAATTAATCGCATTTCCATCATTTGCATCAAGTGTTTCCCCAAGCCCTCCAAAATGACCCCAAAATGACCCAGAACTGCCCAATTTTCCCCAAATCCCCCCAAACTGCCCCCAGATCCCCCTTTTCCCCCCCTAAAAAATGCATTTTCCTCCATTTTCAGCCATCTTTTCCATATTTGCTCATTTTTCCCATCTAAGGCCGCCTCATTTGCATAGCGGCCGCTGCCCCGCCCCCAGGGGCGTGGCCTGACGGGCGACTCCTCCCCCAGCAGGCGGCGCATGCGCAGCTCCTGCTCGGCCTAGCTCTAGCCCGGCAGGCACTGAGACCTCCCGGCCACTAGGTGGCGCTAACGCAGTGGGTTTTGAGGCGATCTGAGGGCTTTGGGGGGAAATGTAGGGGATGATAGGGGTCCCAGGTAGAATATGGCGGATTGTGGGGTGAATTTGGTGGATTTTAGGGATCCCTGAGGGGTTTAGGGGCACCTGAAGTGGATTTTGGGGTGAATTTGGGGGAGTTTGGGTGTCCCTGAGCGGTTTAGGGGGATCTGAAGTGGATTTTGGGGTGAATTTGGGGGATTTTGGGGGTCCCTGAGGGGTTTAGAAGGATCTGAGCAGGATTTTGGGGTGAAGTTGGGGGGTTTTGGGCTGACCATATTTGTCCCTGATTAGCATAAAGGGCGTGGCCACACCCAGTGATCACAGGGCCTTGTTTGAATCAAAAGGGGCGTGGCCTAACACCAACATCCACACTCCAACCTCATTTGCGTATAGTCGGTGAATATTCATCATTTTTTGGCATAAATACAGGCGTGATTCAATTAAATCTTATTCATTCCCTTGCAATAAAGCTTCATTTTGCATGAAAAGCAGAGTCCATCAGCGTTAATAATCGCATTTCCATCATTTTACGTAAGTGTTTCTGAAGCCCTCCAAAGACCCAAAATGACCCAAAACTTCCCCAAAGTCCCAAAATGACAGAACTGCTAATTTCCCCAAATCCTCTAGAAACTGCTAGATCCCTTTTTCCCTATAAAAACCGCATTTCCTCCATTTTCAGCCATCATCACTGTAGTTGCTCATTTTTTCCCATCTAAGGCAGCCTCATTTGCACTAGCGGCCGCGGCCCATGGGGCGTGGCCTGACAGACGTCCTCCCCAGCAGGCGGCGCAGCAGCTCCTGCTCAGCCTGGCTCTACAGCCCGGCCAGGCACTGAGACCTCCGGCCACTAGGTGGCAGCTAGCAGTGATTTGAAAGAGCAATCTGAGGGCTTTGGGGGGAAATGTAGGGGATGATGGGGGTCCCAGGTAGAATATGGGGGATTGTGGGGTGAATTTGGTGGATTTTGGGGATCCCTGAGGGGTTTAGGGGCACCTGAAGTGGATTTAGGGGTGAATTTGGGGGATTTTGGGTGTCCCTGAGGGGTTTAGGGGGATCTGAAGTGGATTTTGGGGTGAATTTGGGGGATTTTGGGGATCCCTGAGGGGTTTAGAAGGATCTGAGCAGGATTTTGGGGTGAATTTAATGGGGATTTTGGGCTGACCATGTTTGTCCCTGATTAGCATAAGGGGCGTGGCCACAGCCAGTGATCACGGGGCCTTGTTTGAATCAAAAGGGGCGTGGCCTAACACCAACATCCACACTCCAGCCTCATTTGCGTATAGTCGGTGAATATTCATCATTTTTTTGCATAAATACAGGCGTGATTCAATTAAATCTTATTCATTCCCTTGCAATAAACTTCATTTGCATGAAAAACAGAGTCCATCAGCGTTAATTAATCGCATTTCCATCATTTGCATCAAATGTTTCCCCAAGCCCTCCAAAAGACCCAAAATGACCCAAAACTTCCCCAAAAAGTCCCCAAAATGGCCCAGAACTGCCCCAATTTTCCCCAAATCCCCCCAAACTTCCCCCAGATCCCCCTTTTCCCTCCTAAAAACCGCATTTTCCTCCATTTTCAACCATCTTTTCCATAGTTGCTCATTTTTCCCATCTAAGGCCGCCTCATTTGCATAGCGGCCGCGGCCCCGCCCCCAGGGGCGTGGCCTGACGGGCGACTCCTCCCCCAGCAGGCGGCGCATGCGCAACTCCTGCTCGGCCTGGCTCTAGCCCGGCAGGCACTGAGACCTCCCGGCCACTAGGTGGCGCTAACGCAGTGGGTTTTGAGGCGATCTGAGGGCTTTGGGGGGAAATGTAGGGGATGATGGGGGTCCCAGGTAGAATATGGGGAGTTGTGGGGTGGGTGGTGGATTTTGGGGATCCCTGAGGGGTTGAGGGGCACCTGAAGTGGATTTTGGGGTGAATTGGGGGGATTTTGGGTGTCCCTGAGCGGTTTAGGGGGATCTGAAGTGGATTTTGGGGTGAATTTGGGGGATTTTGGGGGTCCCTGAGGGGTTTAGAAGGATCTGAGCAGGATTTTGGGGTGAAGTTGGGGGGTTTTAGGCTGACCATATTTGTCCCTGATTAGCATAAAGGGCGTGGCCACACCCAGTGATCACGGGGCCTTGTTTGAATCAAAAGGGGCGTGGCCTAACACCAACATCCACACTCCAACCTCATTTGCGTCTAGTTGGTGAATATTCATCATTTATTTGCATAAATAAAGGCGTGATTCAATTAGATCTTATTCATTCCCTTGCAATAAACTTCATTTGCATGGAAAGCAGAGTCCATCAGCGTTAATTAATCGCATTTCCATCATTTGCATCAAGTGTTTCCCCAAGCCCTCCCAAAGACCCAAAATGACCCAAAACTTCCCCAAAAAGTCCCCAAAATGACCCAGAACTGCCCCAATTTTCCCCAAATCCCCCCAAACTGCCCCCAGATCCCCCTTTTCCCCCCTAAAAACCGCATTTTCCTCCATTTTCAGCCATCTTTTCCATATTTGCTCATTTTTCCCATCTAAGGCAGCCTCATTTGCATAGCGGCCGCGGCCCCGCCCCCAGGGGCGTGGCATGACGGGCGACTCCTCCCCCAGCAGGCGGCGCATGCGCAGCTCCTGCTCGGCCTGGCTCTAGCCCGGCAGGCACTGAGACCTCCCGGCCACTAGGTGGCGCTAACACAGTGGGTTTTGAGGCGATCTGAGGGCTTGGGGGGGAAATGTAGGGGATGATAGGGGTCCCAGGTAGAATATGGGGGATTGTGGGGTGAATTTGGTGGATTTTGGGGATCCCTGAGGGGTTTATGGGCACCTGAAGTGGATTTTGGGGTGAATTTGGGGGATTTTGGGTGTCCCTGAGCAGTTTAGGAGGATCTGAAGTGGATTTTAGGGTGAATTTGGGGGATTTTGGGGGTCCCTGAGGGGTTTAGAAGGATCTGAGCAGGATTTTGGGGTGAAGTTGGGGGGTTTTGGGCTGACCATTTTTGTCCCTGATTAGCATAAAGGGCGTGGCCACACCCAGTGATCACGGGGCCTTGTTTGAATCAAAAGGGGCGTGGCCTAGCACCAACATCCACACTCCAACCTCATTTGCGTATAGTCGGTGAATATTCATCATTTTTGGCATAAATACAGGCGTGATTCAATTAAATCTTATTCATTCCCTTGCAATAAACTTCATTTGCATGAAAAGCAGAGTCCATCAGCGTTAATTAATCGCATTTCCATCATTTGCATCAAGTGTTTCCCCAAGCCCTCCAAAAGTCCCAAAATGACCCAAAACTTCCCCAAAAAGTCCCCACAATGACCCAGAACTGCTAATTTCCCAAATCTCTAAACCCCCAGATCCCCATTCCCAAAACCATTTTCCTCCATTTTCAGCCATCACCACTTGGATTGCTCATTTTCCCATCTACGGCCGCCTCATTTGCATAGCGGCCGCGGCCCCGCCCCCAGGGGCGTGGCCTGACGGGCGACTCCTCCCCCAGCAGGCGGCACATGCGCAGCTCCTGCTCAGCCTGGCTCTAGCCCGGCAGGCACTGAGACCTCCCGGCCACTAGGTGGCGCTAACGCAGTGGGTTTTGAGGCGATCTGAGGGCTTTGGGGGGAAATGTAGGGGATGATGGGGGTCCCAGGTAGAATATGGGGGATTGTGGGGTGAATTTGGTGGATTTTGGGGATCCCTGAGGGGGTTAGGGGCACCTGAAGTGGATTTTGGGGTGAATTTGGGGGATTTTGGGTGTCCCTGAGCGGTTTAGGGGGATCTGAAGTGGATTTTGGGGTGAATTTGGGGGATTTTGGGGGTCCCTGAGGGGTTTAGAAGGATCTGAGCAGGATTTTGGGGTGAAGTTGGGGGTTTTGGGCTGACCATATTTGTCCCTGATTAGCATAAAGGGCGTGGCCACACCCAGTGATCACGGGGCCTTGTTTGAATCAAAAGGGGCGTGGCCTAACACCAACATCCACACTCCAACCTCATTTGCGTCTAGTCGGTGAATATTAATCATTTTTTTGCATAAATACAGGCGTGATTCAATTAAATCTTATTCATTCCCTTGCAATAAACTTCATTTTCATGAAAAGCAGAGTCCATCAGCGTTAATTAATTGCATTTCCATCATTTGCATCAAGTGTTTCCCCAAGCCCTCCAAAAGACCCAAAATGACCCAAAACTTCCCCAAAAAGTCCCCAAAATGACCCAGAACTGCCCCAATTTTCCCCAAATCCCCCCAAACTGCCCCCAGATCCCCCTTTTTTTCCCCATAAAAACCGCATTTTCCTCCATTTTCATCCATCTTTTCCATAGTTGCTCATTTTCCCCATCTAAGGCCGCCTCATTTGCATAGCGGCCGCGGCCCCGCCCCCAGGGGCGTGGCCTGACGGGCGACTCCTCCCCCAGCAGGCAGCGCATGCGCAGCTCCTGCTCGGCCTGGCTCTAGCCCTGCAGGCACTGAGACCTCCCGGCCACTAGGTGGCGCTAACGCAGTGGGTTTTGAGGCGATCTGAGGGCTTTGGGGGAAAATGTAGGGGATGATGGGGGTCCCAGGTAGAATAGGGGGGATTGTGGGGTGAATTTGGTGGATTTTGGGGATCCCTGAGGGGTTTAGGGGCACCTGAAGTGGATTTTGGGGTGAATTTGGGGGATTTTAGGTGTCCCTGAGCAGTTTAGGGGGATCTGAAGTGGATTTTGGGGTGAATTTGGGGGATTTTGGGGGTCCCTGAGGGGTTTAGAAGGATCTGAGCAGGATTTTGGGGTGAAGTTGGGGGGTTTTGGGCTGACCATATTTGTCCCTGATTAGCATAAAGGGGCGTGGCCACACCCAGTGATCACAGGGCCTTGTCTGAATCCAAAGAGGGCGTGACCTGCCTGTATCCACTCCAACCTCATTCTTGTATAGATGGGTGAATATTCATCATTTTGGCATAAATACAGGCATTGATTCAATTAAATCTTATTCATTCCTTTGCAATAAACTTCATTTGCATGAAAAGCAGAGTCCATCAGCGTTAATTAATCGCATTTCCATCATTTGCATCAAGTGTTTCCCCAAGCCCTCCAAAAGACCCAAAATGACCCAAAACTTCCCCAACAAGTCCCCAAAATGACCCAGAACTGCCCCAATTTTCCCCAAATCCTCCCAAACTTCCCCCAGATCCCCCGTTTCCCCCCTAAAAACCGCATTTTCCTCCATTTTCAACCATCTTTTCCATATTTGCTCATTTTTCCCATCTAAGGCCGCCTCATTTGCATAGCGTCCGCGGCCCCGCCCCCAGCGGCGTGGCCTGACGGGCGACTCCTCCCCCAGCAGGCGGCGCATGCGCAGCTCCTGCTCGGCCTGGCTCTAGCCCGGCAGGCACTGAGACCTCCCGGCCACTAGGTGGCGCTAACGCAGTGGGTTTTGAGGCGATCTGAGGGCTTTGGGGGGAAATGTAAGGGATGATGGGGGTCCCAGGTAGAATATGGGGGATTGTGGGGTGAATTTAGTGGATTTTGGGGATCCCTGAGGGGTTTAGGGGCACCTGAAGTGGATTTTGGGGTGAATTTGGGGGATTTTGGGTGTCCCTGAGCGGTTTAGGGGGATCTGAAGTGGATTTTGGGGTGAATTTGGGGGATTTTGGGGGTCCCTGAGGGGTTTAGAAGGATCTGAGCAGGATTTTGGGGTGAAGTTGGGGGTTTTGGGCTGACCATATTTGTCCCTGATTAGCATAAAGGGCGTGGCCACACCCAGTGATCACGGGGCCTTGTCTGAATCAAAAGGGGCGTGGCCTAACACCAACATCCACACTCCAACCTCATTTGCGTATAGTCGGTGAATATTCATCATTTTTTGCCATAAATACAGGCGTGATTCAATTAAATCTTATTCATTCCCTTGCAATAAACTTCATTTGCATGAAAAGCAGAGTCCATCAGCGTTAATTAATCGCATTTCCATCATTTGCATCAAGTGTTTCCCCAAGCCCTCCAAAATGACCCAAAATGACCCAGAACTGCCCCAATTTTCCCCAAATCTCCCCAAACTGCCTCCAGATCCCCCGTTTCCCCTATAAAAACCGCATTTTCCTCCATTTTCAGCCATCTTTTCCATAGTTGGTCATTTTTCCCATCTAAGGCCGCCTCATTTGCATAGCGTCCGCGGCCCCGCCCCAGGGGCGTGGCCTGACGGGCGACTCCTCCCCCAGCAGGCGGCGCATGCGCAGCTCCTGCTCGGCCTGGCTCTAGCCGGCAGGCACTGAGACCTCCCGGCCACTAGGTGGCGCTAACGCAGTGGGTTTTGAGGCGATCTGAAGGCTTTGGGGGGAAATGTAGGGGATGATGGGGGTCCCAGGCAGAATATGGGGGATTGTGGGGGGAATTTGGTGGATTTTGGGGATCCCTGAGGGGTTTAGGGGCACCTGAATTGGATTTTGGGGTGAATTTGGGGATTTTGGAGTGTCCTAAGCAGGTTTGGGGATCTAGAAATTGGATTTTGGGGTGAATTTGGGGGATTTTGGGGGTCCCTGGGGGTTTAGGGAGATCTGGTAAGGATTTTGGGGTGAAGTTGGGGGTTTGGGCTGACCATGTTGGCTAGACCCAGCATAAGGAGGTGGCCACACCCAGTGATGCGGGGCCTTGTTTGAATCAAAGGGGCGTGGCCTAACACCAACATCCACACTCAACCCTCATTGCGTCTAGTCGGTGAATATTCATCATTTTGGCATAAATACAGGCATGATTCAATTAAATCTTATTCATTCCCTTGCAATAAATTTCATTTGCATGAAAAACAGAGTCCATCAGCGTTAATTAATCGCATTTCCATCATTTGCATCAAGTGTTTCCCCAAGCCCTCCAAAAGACCCAAAATGACCCAAAATTGCCCCAAAAAGTCCCCAAAATGACCCAGAACTGCCCCAATTTTCCCCAAATCTCCCCAAACTGCCCCCAGATCCCCCTTTCCCCCCTAAAAACCGCATTTTCCTCCATTTTCAGCCATCTTTTCCATATTTGCTCATTTTTCCCATCTAAGGCCACCTCATTTGCATAGCGGCCGCGGCTCCGCCCCCAGGGGCGTGGCCTGACGGGCGACTCCTCCCCCAGCAGGCGGCGCATGCGCAGCTCCTGCTCGGTCTGGCTCTAGCCCGGCAGGCACTGAGACCTCCCGGCCACTAGGTGGCGCTAACGCAGTGGGTTTTGAGGCGATCTGAGGGCTTTGGGGGGAAATGTAGGGGATGATGGGGATCCCAAAGTGGGAATATGGGGATTGTGGGGTGAATTTGGTGATTTTGGGGATCCTAGGGGTTTAGGGCACCCTGAGGTGGATTTTTGGGGTGAATTTGGGGGATTTTGGGTGTCCCTGAGCGGTTTAGGGGGATCTGAAGTGGATTTTAGGGTGAATTTTGGGGATTTTGGGTGTCCTTGAGGGGTTTAGAAGGATCTGAGCAGGATTTTGGGGTGAATTTAATGGGGATTTTGGGCTGACCATATTTGTCCCTCATTAGCATAAAGGGCATGGCCACAGCCAGTGATCACGGGGCCTTGTTTGAATCAAAAGGGGCGTGGCCTAACACCAACATCCACACTCCAACCTCATTTGCGTATAGTCGGTGAATATTCATCATTTATTTGCATAAATACAGGCGTGATTCAATTAAATCTTATTCGTTCCCTTGCAATAAACTTCATTTGCATGAAAAGCAGAGTCCATCAGCGTTAATTAATCGCATTTCCATCATTTGCATCAAGTGTTTCCCCAAGCCCTCCAAAAGACACAAAATGACCCAAAACTTCCCCAAAAAGTCCCCAAAATGACCCAGAACTGCCCCAATTTTCCCCAAATCTCCCAAACTTCCCCCAGATCCCCCTTTTCCCCCCTAAAAGCCGCATTTTCCTCCATTTCCAGCCATCTTTTCCATATTTGGTCATTTTTCCCATCTAAGGCCGCCTCATTTGCATAGCGGCCGCGGCCCCGCCCCCAGGGCCGTGGCCTGACGGGCGACTCCTCCCCCAGCAGGCGGCGCCTGCGCAGCTCCTACGACCACACTCCTAACCCGAAAGACACTGAACCTCCAGCTAGGTGGCGCTAGCATGATGGAGTTTGAGAGAAGCGATCTGAGGAGACTTTGGGAAATCTTAGGGGATGATGGGGTCCCAGGTAGAATATGGGGGATTGTGGGGTGGTGGTGGATTTTGGGGATCCTGAGGGGTTTAGAACCTGAAATTAGTTTTAGGGTGAATTTGGGGATTTTAGATTGTCCCTAGGCAGTTTAGGGGGATCTAGAAGTGGATTTTGGGGGGTGAATTGGGGGATTTTTGGGGTCCCTAGGGGTTTAGGAGATCTAGGCAGTTTTGGGGTGAAGTTGGGGTTTGGGCTGACCATATTTGTCCCCTGAGTTAGCATAAAGGGCGTGGCCACACCCAGTGATCACGGGGCCTTGTCTGAATCAAAGGGGCGGTAAGCTAACACCAACATCCACACTCCAACCTCATTTGCGTATAGTCGGTGAATATTCATCATTTTTTTGCATAAATACAGGCGTGATTCAATTAAATCTTATTCATTCCCTTGCAATAAACTTCATTTGCATGAAAAGCAAAGTCCATCAGCGTTAATTAATCGCATTTCCATCATTTGCATCAAGTGTTTCCCCAAGCCCTCCAAAAGACCCAAAATGACCCAAAATTGCCCCAAAAAGTCCCCAAAATGACCCAGAACTGCCCCAATTTTCCCCAAATCCCCCCAAACTGCCCCCAGATCCCCCTTTTCCCCCCTAAAAACCGCATTTTCCTCCATTTTCAGCCATCTTTTCCATATTTGGTCATTTTCCCATCTAAGGCCGCCTCATTTGCATAGCGGCCGCGGCCCCGCCCCCAGGGGCGTGGCCTGACGGGCGACTCCTCCCCCAGCAGGCGGCGCATGCGCAGCTCCTGCTCGGCCTGGCTCTAGCCCGGCAGGCACTGAGACCTCCCGGCCACTAGGTGGCGCTAACGCAGTGGGTTTTGAGGCGATAGGAGGGCTTTGGGGGGAAATGGAGGGGATGATGGGGGTCCCAGGTAGAATATGGGGGATTGTGGGGTGAATTTGGTGGATTTTGGGGATCCCTGAGGGGTTTTAGGGGCACCTGAAGTGGATTTTGGGGTGAATTTGGGGGATTTTGGGTGTCCCTGAGCGGTTTAGGGGGATCTGAAGTGGATTTTGGGGTGAATTTGGGGGATTTTGGGGGTCCCTGAGGGGTTTAGAAGGATCTGAGCAGGATTTTGGGGTGAAGTTGGGGGTTTTGGGCTGACCATATTTGTCCCTGATTAGCATAAAGGGCGTGGCCACACCCAGTGATCACGGGGCCTTGTTTGAATCAAAAGGGGCGTGGCCTAACACCAACATCCACACTCCAACCTCATTTGCGTATAGTCGGTGAATATGCATCATTTTTTTGCATAAATACAGGCATGATTAAATTAAATCTTATTCATTCCCCTGCAATAAACTTCATTTGCATGAAAACAGGAATCCATCAGCGTTAATTAATAGCATTCAATCATTTGCATCAAGTGTTTCCCCAAGCCCTCCAAAAGACCCAAAATGACCCAGAACTGCCCCAAAAGTCCCCAAAATGACCCAGAACTGCCCCAATTTTCCCCAAATCCCCCCAAACTGCCCCCAGATCCCCCTTTTCCCCCCTAAAAACCGCATTTTCCTCCATTTTCAGCCATCTTTTCCATATTTGCTCATTTTTCCCATCTAAGGCAGCCTCATTTGCATAGCGGCCGCGGCCCCGCCCCCAGGGGCGTGGCCTGACGGGCGACTCCTCCCCCAGCAGGCGGCGCATGCGCAGCTCCTGCTCGGCCGGGCTCTAGCCCGGCAGACACTGAGACCTCCCGGCCACTAGGTGGCGCTAACGCAGTGGGTTTTGAGGCGATCTGAGGGCTTTGGGGGGAAATGTCGGGGATGATGGGGGTCCCAGGTAGAATATGGGGGATTGTAGGGTGAATTTGGTGGATTTGGGGATCCCTGAGGGGTTTAGGGGCACCTGAAGTGGATTTTGGGGTGAATTTGGGGGATTTTGGGTGTCCCTGAGCGGTTTAGGGGGATCTGAAGTGGATTTTGGGGTGAATTTGGGGGATTTTGGGGGTCCCTGACGGGTTTAGGGAGATCTGAGCAGGATTTTGGGGTGAAGTTGGGGGGTTTGGGGCTGACCATATTTGTCCCTGATTAGCATAAAGGGCGTGGCCACACCCAGTGATCACGGGGCCTTGTTTGAATCAAAAGGGGCGTGGCCTAACACCAACATCCACACTCCAACCTCATTCTTGATAATTCCCCGGTGAATATTCATCATTTTGGCATAAATACAAATGATTCAATTAAATCTTATTCATTCCCACTTACAATAAACTTCATTTCCATGAAAAGCGGAGTCCATCAGCGTTAATCAATCGCATTTCCATCATTTGCATCAAGTGTTTCCCCAAGCCCTCCAAAAGACCCAAAATGACCCAAAACTTCTCCAAAAAGTCCCAAAATGACCCAAAACTGCCCCAATTTTCCCCAAATCCCCCCAAACTGCCCCCAGATCCCCCTTTTCCCCCCTAAAAACCGCATTTTCCTCCATTTTCAGCCATCTTTTCCATATTTGGTCATTTTTCCCATCTAAGGCCGCCTCATTTGCATAGCGGCCGCGGCCCCGCCCCCAGGGCCGTGGCCTGACGGGCGACTCCTCCCCCAGCAGGCGGCGCATGCGCAGCTCCTGCTCAGCCTGGCTCTAGCCCGGCAGGCACTGAGACCTCCCGGCCACTAGGTGGCGCTAACGCAGTGGGTTTTGAGGCGATCTGAGGGCTTTGGGGGGAAATGTAGGGGATGATAGGGGTCCCAGGTAGAATATGGGGATTGTGGGGTGAGTGATGATTTTGAGATCCCCTAGGGGAGTTTGGGGCACACAATTAGTTTAGAGGTGAATTTGGGATTTTGGGTGACTCCCTAGAAGTTTTAGGGGATCTGAAGCAGATTTTGGGGTGAATTTGGGGGATTTTGGGGGTCCCTAAGGGGTTTAGAAGGATCTGAGCAGGATTTTGGGGTGAGGACTTGGGGGTTTTGGAGCTATTATTTGTCCCTAGTTAACATAAAAGAGCAGTAAGCCACACCAGTGATCTGGGGCACTTATTTGTGAATCAAAGGGCATTGGCTAACACAACATCCACACTCCAACCTCATTTGCGTCTAGTCGGTGAATATTCATCATTTTTTTGCATAAATACAGGCATGATTCAATTAAATCTTATTCATTCACTTGCAATAAACTTCATTTGCATGAAAAGCAGAGTCCATCAGCGTTAATTAATCGCATTTCCATCATTTGCATCAAGTGTTTCCCAAGCCCTCCAAAAGACCCAAAATGACCCAAAACTTCCCCAAAAAGTCCCCAAAATGACCCAGAACTGCCCCAATTTTCCCCAAATCCTCCCAAACTGCCCCCAGATCCCCCGTTTTCCCCCTAAAAACCTCATTTTCCTCCATTTTCAGCCATCTTTTCCATAGTTGCTCATTTTTCCCATCTAAGGCCGCCTCATTTGCATAGCGTCCGCGGCCCCGCCCCCAGGGGCGTGGCCTGACGGGCGACTCCTCCCCCAGCAGGCGGCGCATGCGCAGCTACTGCTCGGCCTGGCTCTAGCCCGGCAGGCACTGAGACCTCCCGGCCACTAGGTGGCGCTAACGCAGTGGGTTTTGAGGCGATCTGAGGGCTTTGGGGGGAAATGTAGGGGATGATGGGGGTCCCAGGTAGAATATGGGGGATTGTGGGGTGAATTTGGTGGATTTTGGGGATCGCTGAGGGGTTTAGGGGCACCTGAGGTGGATTTTGGGGTGAATTTGGGGGATTTTGGGGGTCCTTGAGGGGTTTAGAAGGATCTGAAGTGGATTTTGGGGTGAATTTGGGGGAATTTGGGGGTCCTTGAGGGTTTTAGACGGATCTGAGCAGGATTTTGGGGTGAATTTAATGGGGATTTTGGGCTGACCATATTTGTCCCTGATTAGCATAAAGGGCGTGGCCACAGCCAGTGATCACGG
>JAVTVJ010009361.1:0-13999 GCA_034509425.1 Eopsaltria australis | reverse complement strand
ATCCCCCAAATTCACCTCAAAATCCACTTCAGATCCCCTTAAACCCCTCAGGGATCCCCAAAATCCCCCAAATTCATTCCAAAATCCACTTCAGGTGCCCCTAAACCCCTCAGGGGTCCCCAAAATCCACCAAATTCACCCCACAATCCCCCATATTCTACCTGGGACCCCCATCATTCCCTACATTTCCCCCCAAAGCCCTCAGATCGCCTCAAAACCCACTGCGTTAGCGCCACCTAGTGGCCGGGAGGTCTCAGTGCCTGCCGGGCTAGAGCCAGGCCGAGCAGGAGCTGCGCATGCGCCGCCTACTGGGGAGGAGTCGCCGTCAGGCCACGCCCCTGGGGGCGGGGCCGCGGACGCTCTGCAAATAAGGCGGCCTTAGATGGGAAAAATGAGCAACTATGGAAAAGATGGCTGAAAATGGAAGAAAATGCGGTTTTTAGGGGGGAAACGGGGGATCTGCGGGCAGTTTGGGAGGATTTGGGGAAAATTGGGGCAGTTCTGGGTCATTTTGGGGACTTTTTGGGAAAGTTTTGGGTCATTTTGGGTCTTTTGAAGGGCTTGGGGGAACACTTGATGCAAATGATGGAAATGCGATTAATTAACGCTGATGGACTCTGCTTTTCATGCAAATGAAGTTTAATGCAAGGGAATGAATAAGATTTAATTGAATCACGCCTGTATTTATGCAAATAAATGATGAATATTCACCGACTAGATGCAAATGAGGTTGGAGTGTGGATGTTGGTGTTAGGCCACGACCCTTTTGATTCAAACAAGGCCCCGTGATCACTGGCTGTGGCCACGCCCTTTATGCTAATCAGGGACAAATATGGTCAGCCCAAAATCCCCAACTTCACCCCAAAATCCTGCTCAGATCGTCCAAAACCCCAAGACCCCAAATCCCCCAAATTCACCCCAAAATCTGCTCAGATCCTCTAAACCTCAAGGACCCAAAATCCCCAAATTCACCCCAAAATCCACTTAGGTGCCCCTAAACCCCGTCAGGATTCCCCAAATCCCCCAAATCACCCCAAAAATCACTCAGGCTGCCCCTAACCCTCAGGGATCCCCAAAATCCACCAATCACCCCACAACCCCAATATTCTACGGGACCCCCATCATCCCCACATTTGCCGCAAGCCCTCAGATCGCTCAAACCCACTGCGTTAGCCCACCTAGTGGCCCGAGTCTCAGTGCTTCCGGGCTAGAGCCAGCCGAGCAGGAGCTGCGCATGCGCCGCCTGCTGGGGGAGGAGTCGCCCCTCAGGCCACGGCCCTGGGGGCGGGGCCGCGGCCGCTATGCAAATGAGGCGGCCTTAGGTGGGAAAAATGACCAATTATGGAAAAGATGGCTGAAAATGGAGGAAAATGCGGTTTTTAGGGGGGAAAAAGGGGATCTGGGGGCAGTTTGGGGGGATTTGGGGAAAATTGGGGCAGTTCTGGGTCATTTTGGGGACTTTTTGGGGAAGTTTTGGGTCATTTTGGGTCTTTTGGAGGGCTTGGGGTAACACTTGATGCAAATGATGGAAATGCGATTAATTAACGCTGATGGACTCTGCTTTTCATGCAAATGAAGTTTATTGCAAAGGAATGAATAAGATCTAATTGAATCACGCCTGTATTTATGCCAAAAAATGATGAATATTCACCGACTAGACGCAAATGAGGTTGGAGTGTGGATGTTGGTGTTAGGCCACGACCCTGTGATTCAAACAAGGCCCCGTGAACTGGCTGTGGGCCACTGCCATTTATGGCTAACGGGAAAATATGGTCACCCCAAATCCCCATTAAAATTCACCCAAAATCCTGCTCAGATCGTCTAAAACCCTCAGACCCCAAAAATCCCCAAATCACCCCAAAATCACTTCAGATCCTTCTAAACCCTCCAAACCCCCAAAATCCCCCAAATTCACCCCAAAATCCACTTCAGGTGCCCCTAAACCCCTCAGGGATCCCCAAAATCCACCAAATTCACCCCACAATCCCCCCTATTCTACCTGGGACCCCCATCATCCCCTACATTTTCCCCCAAAGCCCTCAGATCGCCTCAAAACCCCCTGCGTTAGCGCCACCTAGTGGCCGGGAGGTCTCAGTGCCTGCCGGGCTAGAGCCAGGCCGAGCAGGAGCTGCGCATGCGCCGCCTGCTTGGGGAGGAGTCGCCCGTCAGGCCACGCCCCTGGGGGCGGGGCCGCGGCCGCTATGCAAATGAGGCGGCCTTAGATGGGAAAAATGAGCAAATATGAGAAAGATGGCTGGAAAAATGAGAAAATCGGTTTTTTAGGGGGAAAAGGGATCTGGGGCGTATTGGGGGATGGGGGAAAATTGGCAAGTTCTGGGTCATTTGAGACTTTTGGCGGAAGTTTTGGTCATTTTGTCTATTTGGAGGCTTGGGAAAACACTTGATGCAAATGATGGAAATGCGATTAAATAACGCTGATGGACTCTGCTTTTCATGCAAATGAAGTTTATTGCAAGGGAATGAATAAGATTGAATTGAATCACGCCTGTATTTATGCAAATAAATGATGAATATTCACCGACTAGACGCAAATGAGGTTGGAGTGTGGATGTTGGTGTTAGGCCACGCCCCTTTTGATTCAAATAAGGCCCGTGATCACTGGCTGTGGCCACGCCCTTTATGCTAATCAGGGACAAATATGGTCAGCCCAAAACCCCCCAACTTCACCCCAAAATCCTGCTCAGATCCTCTAAAACCTCCAGGACCCCCAAAATCCCCAAATTCACCCCAAAATCCACTCAGATCCCCCTAAACCCCCTCAGGATACCCAAAACCCCCCAAATTCACCCCAAAATCCTGCTCAGATCCTCCTAAACCCCTCAGGGATCCCCAAAATCCACCAATTCACCCCACAATCCCCCATATTCTACCTGGGACCCCCATCATCCCCGACATTTCCCCCCAAAGCCCTCAGATCGCCTCAAAACCCACTGCGTTAGCGCCACCTAGTGGCCGGGAGGTCTCAGTGCCTGCCGGGCTAGAGCCAGGCCGAGCAGGAACTGCGCATGCGCCGCCGGCTGGGGGAGGAGTCGCCCGTCAGGCCACGGCCCTGGGGGCGGGGCCGCGGCCGCTATGCAAATGAGGCGGCCTTAGATGGGAAAAATGAGCAAATATGGAAAAGATGGCTGAAAATGGAGAAAAATGCGGTTTTTAGGGGGGAAAAGGGGGATCTGGGGGCAGTTTGGGGGGATTTGGGGAAAATTGGGGCAGTTCTGGGTCATTTTGGGGACTTTTTGGGGAAGTTTTGGGTCATTTTTGGTCTTTTGGAGGGCTTGGGGAAACACTTGATGCAAATGATGAAAATGCGATTAATTAACGCTGATGGACTCTGCTTTTCATGCAAATGAAGTTTATTACAAGGGAATGAATAAGATTTAATTGAATCACGCCTGTATTTATGCAAATAAATGATGAATATTCACCGACTAGACGCAAATGAGGTTGGAGTGTGGATGTTGGTGTTAGGCCACGCCCCTTTTGATTCAAACAAGGCCCCGTGATCACTGGCTGTGGCCACGCCATTTATGCTAATCAGGGACAAATATGGTCAGCCCAAAATCCCCATTAAATTCACCCCAAAATCCTGCTCAGATCCGTCTAAACCCCTCAAGGACCCCCAAAATCCCCCAAATTCACCCCAAAATCCACTTCAGATCCTTCTAAACCCCTCAGGGACCCCCAAAATCCCCCAAATTCACCCCAAAATCCACTTCAGGTGCCCCTAAACCTCTCAGGGATCCCCAAAATCCCCCAAATTCACCCCACAATCCCCCATATTCTACCTGGGACCCCCATCATCCCCTACATTTCCCCCCAAAGCCCTCAGATCGCCTCAAAACCCACTGCGTTAGCGCCACCTAGTGGCCGGGAGGTCTCAGTGCCTGCCGGGCTAGAGCCAGGCCGAGCAGAAGCTGCGCATGCGCCGCCCGCTGGGGGAGGAGTCGCCCGTCAGGCCACGCCCCTGGGGGCGGGGCCGCGGCCGCTATGCAAATGAGGCGGCCTTAGATGGGAAAAATGAGCAAATATGGAAAAGATGGCTGAAAATGGAGGAAAATGCGGTTTTTAGGGGGGAAAAGGGGGATCTGGGGACAGTTTGGGGGGATTTGGGGAAAATTGGGGCAGTTCTGGGTCATTTTGGGGACTTTTTGGGGAAGTTTTGGGTCATTTGGGTCTTTTGGAGGGCTTGGGGAAACACTTGATGCAAATGATGGAAATGCGATTAATTAACGCTGATGGACTCTGCTTTTCATGCAAATGAAGTTTATTGCAAGCGAATGAATAAGATTTAATTGAATCACGCCTGTATTTATGCAAATAAATGATGAATATTCACCGACTAGACGCAAATGAGGTTGGAGTGGATTGGTTAGGCCACGCCCTTTTTGATTCAAAACAAGGCCCGTGATCACTGGGTGTGGCCACGCCCTTTATGCTAATCAGGGACAAATATGGTCAGCCCAAAACCCCCCAACTTCACCCCAAAATCCTGCTCAGATACTTCTAAACCCCTCAGGGACCCCCAAAATCCCCCAAATTCACCCCAAAATCCACTTCAGATCTCCCTAAACCGCTCAGGGACACCCAAAATCCCCCAAATTCACCCCAAAAATCCACTTCAGGTGCCCCTAAACCCCTCAGGGATCCCCAAAATCCACCAAATTCACCCCACAATCCCCCATATTCTACCTGGGACCCCCATCATCCCCTACAATTCCCCCCCAAAGCCCTCAGATCGCCTCCAAACCCACTGCGTTAGCGCCACCTAGTGGCCGGGAAGTCTCAGTGCCTGCCGGGCTAGAGCCCGGCCGAGCAGGAGCTGCGCATGCGCCGCCTGCTGGGGGAGTCGCCCGTCAGGCCACGGCCCTGGGGGCGGGGCCGCGGCCGCTATGCAAATGAGGCGGCCTTAGATGGGAAAAAGGAGCAAATATGGAAAAGATGGCTGAAAATGGAGGAAAATGCGGTTTTTAGGGGGGAAAAGGGGGATCTGGGGGAAGTTTGGGGGGATTTGGGGAAAATTGGGGCAGTTCTGGGTCATTTTGGGGACCTTTTGGGGAAGTTTTAGGTCATTTTGGGTCTTTTGGAGGGCTTGGGGAAACACTTGATGCAAATGATGGAAATGCGATTAATTAACGCTGATGGACTCTGCTTTTCATGCAAATGAAGTTTATTACAAGGGAATGAATAAGATTTAATTGAATCACGCCTGTATTTATGCAAATAATGATGAATATTCACCGACTAGACGCAAATGAGGTTGGAGTGTGGATGTTGGTGTTAGGCCACGCCCCTTTTGATTCAAACAAGGCCCCGTGATCACTGGCTGTGGCCACGCCCTTTATGCTAATCAGGAACAAATATGGTCAGCCCAAAATCCCCATTAAATTCAACCCAAAATCCTGCTCAGATCCGTCTAAAACCCTCAAGGACCCCCAAAATCCCCCAAATTCACCCCAAAATCCACTTCAGATCCCCCTAAACCCCTCAGGGACACCCAAAATCCCCCAAATTCACCCCAAAATCCACTTCAGGTGCCCCTAAACCCCTCAGGGATCCCAAAATCCACCAAATTCACCCCACAATCCCCCATATTCTACCTGGGACCCCCATCATCCCCTACATTCCCCCCAAAGCCCTCAGATCGCCTCAAAACCCACTGCGTTAGCGCCACCTAGTGGCCGGGAGGTCTCAGTGCCTGCCGGGCTAGAGCCAGGCCGAGCAGGAGCTGCGCATGCGCCGCCTGCTGCGGGAGGAGTCGCCCGTCAGGCCACGCCCCTGGGGGCGGGGCCGCGGCCGCTATGCAAATGAGGCGGCCTTAGATGGGAAAAATGAGCAAATAGGGAAAAGATGGCTGAAAATGGAGGAAAATGCGGTTTTTAGGGGGGAAAAGGGGGATCTGGGGGCAGTTTGGGGGGATTTGGGGAAAATTTGGGCAGTTTTGGGTCATTTTGGGGACTTTTTGGGGAAGTTTTGGGTCATTTTGGGTCTTTTGGAGGGCTTGGGGAAACACTTGATGCAAATGATGGAAATGCGATTAATTAACGCTGATGGACTCTGCTTTTCATGGCAAATGAAGTTATTGCAAGGAATGAATAACGATTTATGAATCACGCCTGTATTATGCAAAAATTGAAGTATTCACCGACTTAACGCAAATGAGTTGGGAGTGTATGGATGTTGGTGTTAGGCCCACGCCCCTTTATTCAAACAAGCCCCGTGATCACTGGCTGTGCCACAGCCATTTATGCTAATCAGGGACAAATATGGTCAGCCCAAAAATCCCCATTAAATTCACCCCAAAATCTGCTCAGATCCGTCTAAACCCCTCAGGGACCCCCAAAATCCCCCAAATTCACCCCAAACTCCTCTTCAGATCCCCCTAAACCGCTCAGGGACACCCAAAATCCCCCAAATTCACCCCAAAATCCACTTCAGGTGCCCCTAAACCCCTCAGTGATCCCCAAAATCCACAAAATTCACCCCACAATCCCCCATATTCTACCTGGGACCCCCATCATCCCCTACATTTCCCCCCAAAGCCCTCAGATCGCCTCAAAACCCACTGCGTTAGCGCCACCTAGTGGCCGGGAGGTCTCAGTGCCTGCCGGGCTAGAGCCAGGCCGAGCAGGAGCTGCGCATGCGCCGCCTGCTGGGGGAGGAGTCGCCCGTTAGGCCACGCCCTGGGGGCGGGGCCGCGGCCGCTATGCAAATGAGGCCGCCTTAGATGGGAAAAATGAGCAAATATGGAAAAAAGATGGCTGAAAAATGGAGAAAAAAATCGGTTTTAGGGGGAAAGGGTATCTGGGGCAGTTTGGGGGATTTGGGAAATGGGCAGTCTGGGGTATTGGGACTTTTTGGGGAAGTGGGTTTTTGGAGTTCTTGGAGTTGGGGAAACACTTGATGCAAAATGATGGAAATGCGTTAATTAACGCTGATGGACTCTGCTTTATCATGCAAATAAGTTTATGCAAGGGATGAAAGATTTTAAAATTGATCACGCCTGTATTTAGAAATAAATGCATGAATATTCACCGACTAGACCAAATAGTTGGAGTGTGATGTTTGTGTGGAGCCCACGCCCCTTTTATTCAAACAGGGGGGGGGGCGGGGGGCCCCTGATCACTGGCTGTGGCCACGCCCTTTTAATGCTAATCAGACAAATATGTCAAGCCCAAAATCCCCATATAGAATTCACCCCAAAATCCTGCTCAGATCCGTCTAAACCCCTCAAGGCCGCCCAAAATCCCCCAAATTCACCCCAAAATCTACTTCAGATCCTTCTAAACCCCTCAGGGATACCCAAAATCCCCCAAATTCACCTCAAAATCCACTTCAGGTGTCCCTAAACCCCTCAGGGATCCCCAAAATCCACCAAATTCACCCCACAATCCCCCATATTCTACCTGGGACCCCCATCATCCCCTACATTTCCTCCCCAAGCCCTCAGATCGCCTCAAAACCCACTGCGTTAGCGCCACCTAGTGGCCGGGAGGTCTCAGTGCCTGCCGGGCTAGAGCCAGGCCGAGCAGGAGCGGCGCATGCGCCGCCTGCTGGGGGAGGAGTCGCCCGTCAGGCCACGGCCCTGGGGGCGGGGCCGCGGCCGCTATGCAAATGAGGCGGCCTTAGATGGGAAAAATGAGCAAATATGGAAAAGATGGCTGAAAATGGAGAAAATGCGGTTTTTAGGGGGGAAAAGGGGGATCTGGGGGCAGTTTGGGGGGATTTGGGGAAAATTGGGGCAGTTCTGGGTCATTTTGGGGACTTTTTGGGGAAGTTTTGGGTCATTTTGGGTCTTTTTGGAGGGCTTGGGGAAACACTTGATACAAATGATGGAAATGCGATTAATTACCGCTGATGGACTCTGCTTTTCATGCAAATGAAGTTTATTGCAAGGGAATGAATAAGATCTAATTGAATCACGCCTGTATTTATGCAAATAAATGATGAATATTCACCGACTAGACGCAAATGAGGTTGGAGTGTGGATGTTGGTGTTAGGCCACGACCCTTTTGATTCAAACAAGGCCCCGTGATCACTGGCTGTGGCCACGCCCTTTATGCTAATCAGGGACAAATATGGTCAGCCCAAAATCCCCATTAAATTCCCCCCAAAATCCTGCTCAGATCCGTCTAAACCCCTCAGGGACCCCCAAAATCGCCCAAATTCACCCCAAAATCCTGCTCAGATCCTTCTAAACCCCAGGATACCCAAAAATCTCCAAATGCACCCCAATCCACTTCAGTGCCCTAAACCCCCAGGATCCCAAAATCCACCAATTCACCCCACCAATCCCCATATTCTACCTGGACCCCATCATCCCTACATTTCTGTCTTAATTTGTTTTTTCGTTTTATTTATACCGCCAAAGCCCTCAGATCGCTCAACCCACTCGTTAGCGCCACGCTAGTGGCCGGAGTCTCAGTCCTGCCGGGCTAGAGCCAGGCCGAGCAGAGCTCGCATGCGCCGCCTGCTGGGGAGGAGCGCCGTCAGGCCACGCCATGGGGGGCGGCCGCGGCCGCTATGCAAAGTGAGCGGCCTTACGTGGAAAATGACCAATTATGAAAAGATGGCTGAAAATGGAGGAAAATGCGGTTTTTAGGGGGGAGGAAAAGGGGATTGGGGAACATTTGGGGCATTTGGGGAAATTTGGGCCAGTTCTGGGTCATTTTGGGGACTTTTTGGGGAAGTTTTGGGTCATTTTGGGTCTTTTGGAGGGCTTGGGGAAACACTTGATGCAAATGATGGAAATGCGATTAATTAACGCTGACGGACTCTGCTTTTCATGCAAATGAAGTTTATTGCAAGGGACTGAATAAGATTAATTAATCACGCTTGTTATTATGCAAATAAATGATGAATATTCACCGATAGACGCAAATAGGTGATGGATGTTGGTGTACCCGACCCTTTTTGATCAACAAGCCCCGTGATCACTGGCTGGGGCACGCCATATGCTATCAGGACCAGAAATAGGTCAGCCAAAATCCCCATAATTCACCCCAAAATCCTCTCAGATCGTCTAAAACCCTCAAGGACCCCCAAATCCCCAAAATTCACCCTAAAATCCACTTCAGATCCCCCTAAACTGCTCAGGGACACCCAAAATCCCCCAAATTCACCCCAAAATCCACTTCAAGTGCCCCTAAACCCCTCAGGGATCCCCAAAATCCACCAAATTCACCCCACAATCCCCCATATTCTACCTGGGACCCCCATCATCCCCTACATTTCCCCCCAAAGCCCTCAGATCGCCTCAAAAACCACTGCGTTAGCGCCACCTAGTGGCCGGGAGGTCTCAGTGCCTGCCGGGCTCGAGCCAGGCCGAGCAGGAGCTGCGCATGCGCCGCCTGCTGGGGGAGGAGTCGCCCGTCAGGCCACGCCCCTGGGGGCAGGGCCGCGGCCGCTATGCAAATGAGGCGGCCTTAGATGGGAAAAATGAGCAACTATGGAAAAGATGGCTGAAAATGGAGGAAAATGCGGTTTTAGGGGGGAAAAGGGGGATCTGGGGGCAGTTTGGGGGGATTTGGGGAAAATTGGGGCAGTTCTGGGTCATTTTGGGGACTTTTTGGGGAAGTTTGGGTCATTTTGGGTCTTTTGGAGGGCTTGGGGAAACACTTGATGCAAATGATGGAAATGCGATTAATTAACGCTGATGGACTCTGCTTTTCATGCAAATGAAGTTTATTGCAAGGGAATGAATATGATTTAATTGAATCACGCCTGTATTTATGCAAAAAAATGATGAATATTCACCGACTAGACGCAAATGAGGTTGGAGTGTGGATGTTGGTGATAGGCCACGCCCCTTTTGATTCAAACAAGGCCCCGTGATCACTGGGTGTGGCCACGCCCTTTATGCTAATCAGGGACAAATATGGTCAGCCCAAAACCTCCCAAATTCACCCCAAAATCCTGCTCAGATCCTTCTAAACCCATCAGGGACCCCAAAATCCCCCCAATTCACCCCAAAATCCACTTCAGATACCCCCGTAAACCCTCAGGATACCAAAATCCACCAAATTCACCCCAAAATCCACTTCAGGTGCCCTGGACCCTCAGGGATCCCCAAAATCCACCAAATTCACCCACAATCCCCCATAGTCTACCTGAGACCCAATCACCCCTACATTTCCAAAGCCTCAGATCGCCTCAAAACATGCGTTAGCGCCACTAATGCCGGAGTCTCAGTGCGCCGGGCTAGAGCCAGGCCAAGCAGGAGCTGCGCATGCGCCGCCTGCTGGGGGAGGAGTCGCCCGTCAGGCCACGGCCCTGGGGGCGGGGCCGCGGCCGCTATGCAAATGAGGCAGCCTTAGATGGGAAAAATGACCAACTATGGAAAAGATGGCTGAAAATGGAGGAAAATGCGGTTTTTAGGAGGAAAAGGGGGATCTGGGGGCAGTTTGGGGGGATTTGGGGAAAATTGGGGCAGTTCTGGGTCATTTTGGGGACTTTTTGGGGAAGTTTTGGGTCATTTTGGGTCTTTTGGAGGGCTTGGGAAACACTTGATGCAAATGATGGAAATGCGATTAATTAACGCTGATGGACTCTGCTTTTCATGCAAATGAAGTTTATTGCAAGGGAATGAATAAGATCTAATTGAATCACGCCTGTATTATGCAAATAAATGATGAATATTCACCGACTAGACGCAAATGAGGTTGGAGTGAATTTGGTGTTAGCACGCCCTTTTGATTCAAACAAGGCCCGTGATCACTGGCATGTGCACGCCCTTTATGCTAATCATGGACAAATATGGTCAGCCCAAAATCCCAGTAAATACCCCCAAAATCCTCTCAAGATCGTCAAACCCGTCAAGGACCCCCAAAATCGCCCAAATTCAACCCAAAATCCTGCTCAGATCCGTCTAAACTCCTCAAGGACCCCCAAAATCCCCCAAATTCACCCCAAAATCCACTTCAGGTGCCCCTAAACCCCTCAGGGATCCCCAAAATCCCCCAAATTCACCCCACAATCCCCCATATTCTACCTGGGACCCCCATCATCCCCTACATTCCCCCCAAAGCCCTCAGATCGCCTCAAAACCCACTGCGGTAGCGCCACCTAGTGGCCGGGAGGTCTCAGTGCCTGCCGGGCTAGAGCCAGGCCGAGCAGGAGCTGCGCATGCGCCGCCTGCTGGGGGAGGAGTCGCCCGTCAGGCCACGCCCCTGGGGCGGAGCCGCGGCCGCTATGCAAATGAGGCGGCCTTAGATGGGAAAAATGAGCAAATATGGAAAAGATGGCTGAAAATGGAGAAAATGCGGTTTTTAGGGGGGAAAAGGGGGATCTGGGGGCAGTTTGGGGGGATTTGGGGAAAATTGGGGCAGTTCTGGGTCATTTTGGGGACTTTTTGGGGAAGTTTTGGGTCATTTTGGGTCTTTTGAAGGGCTTGGGGGAACACTTGATGCAAATGATGGAAATGCGATTAATTAACGCCGATGGACTCTGCTTTTCATGCAAATGAAGTTTATTGCAAGGGAATGAATAAGATTTAATTGAATCACGCCTGTATTTATGCAAAAAAATGATGAATATTCACCGACTAGACGCAAATGAGGTGGGAGTGTGGATGTTGGGGTTAGGCCACGCCCCTTTTGATTCAAACAAGGCCCCGTGATCACTGGGTGTGGCCACGCCCTTTATGCTAATCAGGGACAAATATGGTCAGCCCAAAACCTCCCAAATTCATCCCAAAATCCTGCTCAGATCCTTCTAAAACCCTCAGGGACCCCAAAATCCCCCCAATTACCCCCAAAATCCACTTCCAGTGGCCCCTAAACCGCTCAGGGACACCCAAAATCCCCCAAATTCACCCCAAAATCCACTTCAGGTGGCCCTAAACCCCTCAGGGATCCCCAAAATCAACCAAATTCACCCCACAATCCCCCATATTCTACCTGGGACCCCCATCATCCCCTACATTTCCCCCCAAAGCCCTCAGATCGCCTCAAAACCCACTGCGTTAGCGCCACCTAGTGGCCGGGAGGTCTCAGTGCCTGCCGGGCTAGAGCCAGGCCGAGCAGGAGCTCCGCATGCGCCGCCTGCTGGGGGAGGAGTCGCCCGCCAGGCCACGCCCCTGGGGGCGGGGCCGCGTGCGCTATGCAAATTGAGGCGGCCTTAGATGGAAAAATGAGCAATAGAAAAGATGCTGGAAATGGGAGGAAAATGCGGTTAAGGAGGGGAAAAGGGGATTGGGGTTGGGGGAATGGCGTTGGTGATTAGGGGAAAATTGGGGCAGTTCGGTCATTTGGGGAATTTGGGTTCTTTTGGGTCTTTTGGCATGAGCTTGGAAAACTTGTGCAAATGATGAATGCCATTAATTAACCTGATGGACTCTGCTTTTCTGGCAAATGAGTTTTATTGCAAAGGGGGGACGTGAAAAGATTTATTGATCACGCCTGTATTTATGCAAATAAAATGAATGAATATTCACCACTAGACGAAAATGAGGTGGAGTGTGGATGTTGGTGTTAGGCCACGCCCCTTTTGATTCAACAAGGCCCCGTGATCACTGGCTGTGGCCACGCCCTTTATGCTAATCAGGAACAAATATGGTCAGCCAAAAACCCCCCAAATTCACCCCAAAATCCTGCTCAGATCCTTCTAAACCCCTCAAGGACCCCCAAAATCCCCGAAATTCACCCCAAAATCCACTTCAGGTGCCCCTAAACACCTCAGGGACCCCCAAAATCCCCCAAATTCAACCCAAAATCCATTTCAGGTGCCCCTAAACCCCTCAGAGACACCCAAAATCCCCCAAATTCACCCCAAAATCCACTTCAGGTGCCCCTAAACCCCTCAGGGATCCCCAAAATCCACCAAATTCACCCCACAATCCCCCATATTCTACCTGGGACCCCCATCATCCCCTACATTTCCCCCCAAACCCCTCAGATCGCCTCAAAACCCCCTGCGTTAGCGCCACCTAGTGGCCGGGAGGTCTCAGTGCCTGCCGGGCTAGAGCCAGGCCGAGCAGGAGCTGCGCATGCGCCGCCTGCTGGAGGAGGAGTCGCCCGTCAGGCCACGCTCCTGGGGGCGGGGCCGCGGCCGCTATGCAAATGAGGCGGCCTTAGATGGGAAAAATGAGCAAATATGGAAAAGATGGCTGAAAATGGAGAAAAATGCGGTTTTTAGGGGGGACAAGGGGGATCTGGGGGCAGTTTGGGGGGATTTGGGGAAAATTGGGGCAGTTCTGGGTCATTTTGGGGACTTTTTGGGGAAGTTTTGGGTCATTTTGGGTCTTTTGGAGGGCTTGGGGAAACACTTGATGCAAATGATGGAATGCGATTAATTAACGCTGGATGACTCTGCTTTCATGCAAATGAAGTTTATTCAAGGGAGTGAATAAGATTTACAATTGAATCACGCTGTATTTATGCAAATTAAATGATGAAATTCACCGATAGACGCAATGAGGTTGAGTGTGGATGTTGGTGTTAGGCCACGCCCCTTTTGAGTCAAACAAGGCCCCGTGATCACTGGCTGTGGCCACGCCCTTTATGCTAATGAGGGACAAACATGGTCAGCCCGAAATCCCCATTAAATTAACCCCAAAATCCTGCTCAGATCCATCTAAACCCCTCAAGGACCCCCAAAATCACCCAAATTCACCCTAAAATCCACTTCAGATCCCCCTAAACCGCTCAGGGACACCCAAAATCCCCCAAATTCACCCCAAAATCCACTTCAGGTGCCCCTAAACCCCTCAGGGACACCCAAAATCCTCCAAATTCACCCCAAAATCCACTTCAGGTGCCCCTAAACCCCTCAGGGATCCCCAAAATCCACCAAATTTACCCCACAATCCCCCATATTCGACCTGGGACCCCCATCATCCCCTACATTTCCCCCCAAAGCCCTCAGATCGCCTCAAAACCCACTGCGTTAGCGCCACCTAGTGGCCGGGAGGTCTCAGTGCCTGCCGGGCTAGAGCCAGGCCGAGCAGGAGCTGCGCATGCGCCGCCTTGTGGGGGAGGGGTCGCC
>JAVTVJ010009354.1:0-11409 GCA_034509425.1 Eopsaltria australis | reverse complement strand
GACACTTTTTGTGTCCTGGCCCTAAGGCACTCTACTCCCGGACGCCACCTGAATTTCCGTATGGATCAGGATTATTCGCTGACGCAAGCTGCCATCAACCAGGACTCTGGTTGCATTTGTAGGGCTAAAAACCCCCAGAAAACCGATATCATGAATCTGGGGGCCTAAGTTTCCTTCACGTGGTAAATTGCCATCATTTGTATCGTAGGCCCCCTGTCTGGGAGTCGACTGCCGCCTCCTCAAATTCCGCATGGAGCAAGATCCCTCACAGACGCAAGCTGCCACCGACTAGCACACTGGCTGCCCTTGCCGTGCCAAAACACTCCTCGAAACTGACATCAAGAAACTTGGGGGCAGAGTTCTCTTTCTCAGAGGAAAGTGGCATTTTTTGTTTCTCGGCCCTCAGGCACTCTGCTCTATGCTACCTCCTGAAATTCCGTATGGATCAAGATTCCTCGCAGACCCAAGCTGCCACCGAGAAGGACACTGACTGCCCTTGCAGGGCCAAAATCCTCCTCCAAACTGACATCAAGAAACTGGGGGGCAGAGTTCTCTTTCTCAGAGAAAAGGGACACTTTTTGTGTCCCGGCTCTAAGGCACTGTGCTCCCGGACGCAACCTGAAATGCCACACGGATAAAGATCCTTCCCAGATCCAAGCTGCCATCAACTAGAAGTCTGGCTGCAAATGTAGGGCTAAATGCCTCCTAAAAACTGGCATCATGCATCTGGGGGACTGAGTTTTCTTTCACTTGGAAAAGCGCCATTGTTTGTATCGAAGACCACATATCAGGGAGTTGACTGACGCATGCTGAAATTCCGCATGGATTAAGATTCCTCGCAGACCCAAGATGCCACCAAGAAGGACCCCGGCTGCCCTTGCAGGGCCAAAACCCTCCTCCAAACTGACATCAAGAAACTGGGGGGCAGAGTTCTCTTTCTCAGAGAAAAGGACACTTTTTTTGTCGTGGCCCTAAGGCACTGTGCTCACGGACGCCACGTGAATTTCCGTATGAATCAAGATTTTTTGCTGACGCAAGCTGCCATCAACAAGGACTCTGGTTGCATTTGTAGGGCTAAAACCCTCCACCAAACCGACATCATGAATCTGGGGGCCTAAGTTTTCTTTCACGTGGAAAAGTGCCATCATTTCTATCGCAGGCCCCCTGTCTGGAAGTCGACTGCCGCCTCTTCAAGTTCCGCATGGAGCAAGATCCCTCACAGATCCAAGCTGCCACCGACAAGGACCCTGGCTGCCCTTGCAGGGCCAAAACCCTCCTCCAAACTGACATCAAGAAACTGGGGGGCAGAGTTCTCTTTCTCAGAGGAAAGGGACACTTTTTTTTACAGGCCCTAAGGCACTCTGCTCCCTGCTGACTCCTGAGAATTCGTATGGATCAAGATTCCTCGCAGACCCAAGGTGCCACAATAAAGAGCCCTGGCTGCCCTTGCAGGGCCAAAACCCTCCTCCAAACTGACATCAAGAAACTGGGGGGCAGAGTTCTCTTTCTCAGAGGAAAGGGACACCTTTTGTTTCTCGGCGGTAAGGTACTGTGCTCCCTGCTGACTCCTGAAATTCCGTATGGATCAAGATTCCTCGCAGACCCAAGCTGCCAGCGACAAGGACCCTGGCTGCCTTGCAGCCAAAACCCTCCTCAAACTGACATCAAGAAAACGGGGGGCAGAGTTTCTCTTCCAGAGAAACGCCGACACTTTTTGTTTTCCCGGCCCTAAGCATCTGTGCTCCCGCGACGCTACCTGAAATGCCACACGGTATCAAATCCTCCCAGCACCCAAGCTGCCAATCAACTAGAACTCTGTCTGCAATTGTAGGTAAATGCCGCCTCTAAAAACTGGCATCATGGATCTGGAGGACTGAGTTTGTCTTTCATTGGAAAATGCCGCCATTGTTTGCATCGAAGGCCACATATCTGGGATGTTGACAGCCGCATGCTGAAAATTCCGTATGGATCAAGATTCCTCGCAGACCCAAGCAGCCACCGACAAGGACCCTGGCTGCTCTTGCAGAACCAAAACCCTCCTCCACACTTAAATCAAGAAAGTGGGGGGCAGAGTTCTCTTTCTCAGAGAAAAGGGACACTTTTTGTGTCCCGGCCCTAAGGCACTGCGCTCCCGGACGCCACCGGAAAATGCCACACGTATAAAGATCCTTCCCAGTCCCAAGCTGCCAGCAACTAGAACTCTGGCTGCAATTGTAGGGCTAAATGCCTCCTAAAAACTGGCATCATGCATCTGGGGGACTGAGACTTCTTTCACATGGAAATGCGCCATTGTTTGCATCGAAGGCTACATATCTGGGAGTTGACAGCCGCATGCTGAAATTCCGCATGGATCAAGATCCCTCACAGACCCAAGCTGCAACCAAAAAGGACCCTGGCTGCCCTTGCAGGTCCAAAAAACCTTCTCCAAACTGACATCAAGAAACTGGGCGGCAGAGTTCCTTTCTCAGAGAAAAGGGACACTTTTTGTGTCCCGGCCCTAAGGCACTGTGCTCCCGGACGCTACCTTGAAAGCCACACGGATAAAAATCCTTCCCGACCCAAGCTGCCATCAACTAGAACTCTGGCTGCAATTGTAGGGCTAAATGCCTCCTAAAAACTGGCATCATGCATCTGGGGGACTGAGTTTTCTTTCACGTGGAAAAGCGCCATTGTTTGTATCGAAGACCACATATCAGGGAGTTGACTGACGCATGCTGAAATTCCGCATGGATTAAGATTCCTCGCAGACCCAAGCTGCCCCCAAGAAGGACCCCGGCTGCCCTTGCAGGGCCAAAACCCTCCTCCAAACTGACATCAAGAAACTGGGGGCAGAGCTCTCTTTCTCAGAGAAAAGGACACTTTTTTTGTCGTGGCCCTAAGGAACTGTGCTCCCGGACGCCACGTGAATTTCCGTATGGATCAAGATTTTTTGCTGACGCAAGCTGCCATCAACAAGGACGCTGGTTGCATTTGTAGGGCTAAAAACCTCCACCAAACCGACATCATGAATCTGGGGGCCTAAGTTTTCTTTCATGTGGAAAAGTGCCATCATACGAATAGTAGGCCCCCTGTCTGGGAGTCGACTGCCGCCTCTTCAAATTCTGCATGGAGCAAGATCCCTCACAGACCAAGCTTCCACCGAGAAGGACCCTGGCTGCCCTTTGCAGGGCCAAAAAAACCCTCCTCCCAACTGACATCAAGAAACTGGGGGCAGAGTTTCTCTTTCTCAGAGAAAACGGGACACTTTTTGTGTCCGGCCCTAAGGCCACTTCTGCTCGCCCGGATGCCACCTGAAATGCTGCATGCGAATTCACAGATCCTTCTCAGACCAAAGCTCCATCAACTAGAACTCTGTCTGCGAATTGTAGGGATAAATGCCCTCCTGAAAAACTGCGCATCATGCATCTGGAGGACTGAGTTTCTTCACATGAAAATGCGCCATTTGTTTGCATCGAAGGCACGATATCTGGAGTTGACAGCCTCATGCTGAAATATTCCGCACAGATTAAGATGCTCGACAGACCCAAGCTGCCACCAACAAGACCCTGGCTGCCCTTGCAGGGCCAAAACCTCTCCAACTGACATCAAGAAAACTGGGGGGCAGAGTTCTCTTTCTCAGAGAAAAGGGACACTTTTTGTGTCCCGGCCCTAAGGCACTCTGCTCCCGGACGCCACCTGAAATTCCGTATGAATCAAGATTATTCGCTGACGCAAGCTGCCATCAACCAGGACTCTGGTTGCATTTGTAGGGCTAAAAACCCCCAGAAAACCGATATCATGAATCTGGGTGCCGAAGTTTCCTTCTCGTGCTAAATTGCCATCATTTGTATCGTAGGCCCCCTATCTGGGAGTCGACTGCCGCCTCTTCAAAGTCCGCATGGAGCAAGATCCCTCACAGACGCAAGCTGCCACCGACTAGCACACTGGCTGCCCTTGCAGTGCCAAAACCCTCCTCGAAACTGACATCAAGAAACTGGGGGGCAGAGTTCTCTTTCTCAGAGGAAAGTGGCACTTTTTGTTTCTCGGCCCTCAGGCACTCTGCTCCATGCTACCGCCTGAAATTCCGTATGGATCAAGATTCCTCGCAGGCCCAAGCTGCCACCGAGAAGGACCCTGGCTGCCCTTGCAGGGCCAAAATCCTCCTCCAAACTGACATCAAGAAACTGGGGCAGAGTCTCTTCTCAGAGAAATGCGACATTTTTGTGTCCCGGCTCTGAAGCACTGCTGCTCCCGAACGCCACCTGAAGATGCCACACGGATTAAAGATCCTTTCCCAGACCAGCTTGCCATGCAACAGGAACTCTGCTGCCAATATGTAGCGCTAAATGCCTCCTTAAAAACTGGCTCATGCATCTGGTCGGACTGAGTTCTTCTTTCACTTGGTAAAGCGCCATTGTTGTATCGAAGGCCCCATATCTGAAAGTTGACAGCCGCATGCTGAAATTCCGCATGGATTAAGATTCCTCGCAGACCCAAGCTGCCACCGACAAGGACCCTGGCTGCCCTTGCAGGGCCAAAACCCTCCTCCAAACTGACATCAAGAAACTGGGGGGCAGAGCTCTGTTTCTCAGAGAAAAGGACACTTTTTCTGTCGTGGCCCTAAGGCACTCTGCTCCCGCACGCCACGTGAATTTCCGTATGGATCAAGATTATTCGCTGACGCAAGCTGCCATCAACAAGGACGCTGGTTGCATTTGTAGGGCTAAAACCCTCTACCAAACCGACATCATGAATCTGGGGGCCTAAGTTTTCTTTCATGTGGAAAAGTGCCATCATACGAATCGTAGGCCCCCTGTCTGGGAGTCGACTGCCGCCTCTTCAAATTCTGCATGGAGCAAGATCCCTCACAGATCCAAGCTGCCACCGGCAAGGACCCTGGCTGCCCTTGCAGGGCCAAAACCCTCCTCCAAACTGACATCAAGAAAGTGGGGGGCAGAGTTCTCTTTCTCAGAGGAAAGGGACACTTTTTTTATACAGGCCCTAAGGCACTCTGCTCCCTGCTGACTCCTGAGAATTCGTATGGATCAAGATTCCTCGCAGACACAAGGTGCCACAATAAAGAGCCCTGGCTGCCCTTGCAGGGCCAAAACCCTCCTCCAAACTGACATCAAGAAACTTGGGGCCAGAGTTCTCTTTCTCAGAGAAAAGGGACACTTTTTGTGACCCGGCCCTAAGGCACTGTGCTCCCTGCTGCCTCCTGAAATCCGCTTATGGATCAAGATCCCTCACAGAAACCCAAGCTGCACCGACAAGGACCCTGGCTGCCCTTGCAGGGGCAAAACCCTCTCCAAACTGACATCAAGAAACTTGGGGGCAGAGTTCTCTTTCTCAGAGGAAAGGGACACTTTTTGTGTCCCGGCTCTAAGGCACTGTGCTCCCGGACGCCACCTGAAATGCCACACGGATAAAGATCCTTCCCAGACCCAAGCTGCCATCAACTAGAACTCTGGCTGCAATTGTAGGGCTAAATGCCTCCTAAAAACTGGCATCAAGCATCTGGGGGACTGAGTCTTCTTTCACGTGGAAAAGTGCCATTGTTTCCATCGAAGGCCACATATCTGGGAGTTGACAGCCGCATGCTGAAATTCCGCATGGACCAAGATCCCTCCCAGACCCAAGCTGCCACCAAAAAGGACCCTGGCTGCCCTTGCAGGTCCAAAACCCTCCTCCAAACTGACATCAAGAAACTGGGGGCAGAGTTCTCTTTCTCAGAGAAAAGGGACACTTTTTGTGTCCCGGCCCTAAGGCACTGTGCTCCCTCACGCCACCTGAAATTCCGTATGAATCAAGAATATTCGCTGACGCAAGCTACCATCAACCAGGACTCTGGTTGCATTTGTAGGGCTAAAACCCCCCACAAAACCGATATCATGAATCTGGGGACTGAATTTTCTTTCACGTGGAAAAGTGCCATCATTTGTATCGTAGGCTCCATGTCTGGGAGTCGACTGCCGCCTCTTCAAATTCCGCATGGAGCAAGATCCCTCAGACCCAAGCTGCCACCAAGAAGGACCCTGGCTGCTCCTTGCAGGGCCAAAACCTCCCTCCAAACTGACATCAAGAAACTGGGGGCAGAGTTCTCTTCTCAGAGAAAACGGACACTTTTGTGTCCCGCCCTATAAGCACTGTGCTCCCGATGCCACCTGAATGCCGCATGCTGGATCGATCCTTCAGACCCAAGCTGCCAGCAAATCCAGAACTCTGGCTGTACCAGGGATGTCGCTCCTAAAACTGGCATCATGCATCTGAGGACTGAGTTTTCACATGGACAAGCCATTGTTTGCATCAAGGCCATGTCTGGGAGTTGACAGCCGCTTGCGGAAATTCTGCACAGATTAAGATTCCTCGCAGACCCAAGCTGCCACCCAAAGAGACACTGACTGCCCTTGCAGGGCCAAAACCCTCCTCCAAACTGACATCAAGAAACTGGGGGGCAGAGTTCTCTTTCTCAGAGAAAAGGGACACTTTTTGTGTCCCGGCCCTTAGGCACTGTGCTCCCGGACTCCACCTGAAATTCCGTATGAATCAAGATTATTCGCTGACGCAAGCTGCCATCAACCAGGACTCTGGTTGCATTTGTAGGGCTAAAAACCCCCAGAAAACCGATCTCATGAATCTGGGGGCCTAAGTTTCCTTCACGTGGTAAATTGCCATCATTTGTATCGTAGGCCCCCTGTCTGGGAGTCGACTGCCGCCTCTTCAAATTCCTCATGGAGCAAGATCCCTCACAGACCCAAGCTGCCACCGACTAGCACACTGGCTGCCCTTGCCGTGCCAAAACCCTCCTCGAAACTGACATCAAGAAACTGGGGTAGGAGTTCTTCTCAGAGAAAAACGACACTTTTTGTGTCCCGCTCTAAGGCACTGTGCTCCCGACGCCACCTGTACGCCGCATGGATCAAGATCCTTCCTAGACCCAAGCTGCCATCAACTAGAACTCTGGCTGCAATTGTGGGCTAAATGCCTCCTAAAAACTGGCATCATGCATCTGGGGGACTGAGTTTTCACTTGGATGTTACCATTGTTTGTATCAAGGCCACATATCTGGGAGTTGACAGCCGCATGCTGAAATTCCGCATGGATTAAGATTCCTCGCAGACCCAAGCTGCCCCCAAGAAGGACCCCGGCTGCCCTTGCAGGGCCAAAACCCTCCTCCAAACTGACATCAAGAAACTGGGGGCAGAGCTCTCTTTCTCAGAGAAAAGGACACTTTTTTTGTCGTGGCCCTAAGGAACTGTGCTCCCGGACGCCACGTGAATTTCCGTATGGATCAAGATTTTTTGCTGACGCAAGCTGCCATCAACAAGGACGCTGGTTGCATTTGTAGGGCTAAAACCCTCCATCAAACCGACATCATGAATCTGGGGGCCTAAGTTTTCTTTCATGTGGAAAAGTGCCATCATACGAATAGTAGGCCCCCTGTCTGGGAGTCGACTGCCGCCTCTTCAAATTCTGCATGGAGCAAGATCCCTCACAGATCCAAGCTGCCACCGACTAGGACCCTGGCTGCCCTTGCAGGGCCAAAACCCTCCTCCAAACTGACATCAAGAAACTGGGGGGCAGAGTTCTCTTTCTCAGAGGAAACGGACACTTTTTGTATACAGGCCCTAAGGCACTCTGCTCCCTGCTGACTCCTGAGAAATCGTATGGATCAAGATCCCTCGCAGACCCAAGGTGCCACAATAAAGAGCTCTGGCTGTCTTTGCAGGGCCAAAACCCTCCTCCAAACTGACATCAAGAAACTGGGGGCAGAGTCTTCTCAGAGAAAAAGGGACACTTTTTGTGTCCTGGCCCTAAGGCACTGTGCTCACTGCTGCCTCCTGAAATCTCGTATGGATCAAGATTCCTCGCAGACCTAAGGTGCCACAATAAAGAGCCTTGGCTGCCCTTGCAGGGCCAAAACCCTCCTCCAAACTGACATCAAGAAACTGGGGGGCAGAGTTCTATTTCTCAGAAAAAACGGACACTTTTTGTGTCCCGGCCCTAAGGCACTGTGCTCCCGGACGCTACCTGAAATGCCGCATGGATCAAGATCCTTCCTAGACCCAAGCTGCCATCAACTAGAACTCTGGCTGCAATTGTAGGGCTAAATGCCTCCTAAAAACTGGCATCATGGATCTGGGGGTCTGAGTTTTCTCTCACATGGAAAAGCGCCATTGTGTGTATCGAAGGCCACATATCTGGGAGTTGACAGCCGCATGCTGAAATTCCGCATGGATTAAGATTCCTCGCAGACCCAAGCTGCCACCAACAAGGACCCTGGCTGCCCTTGCAAGGCCAAACCCTCCTCCAAACTGACATCAAGAAACTGGGGGGCAGAGTTCTCTTTCTCAGAGAAAAGGGACACTTTTTGTGTCCCGGCCCTAAGGCACTGTGCTACCAGACGCCACCTGAAATGCCACACGGATCAAGATCCTTCCCACACACAAGCTGCCATCAACTAGAACTCTGGCTGCATTTGTAGGGCTAAATGCCTCCTAAAAACTGGCATCATGCATCTGGGGACTTGAGACTTCTCTACATGGAAATGTCATTGTTTGCATCAAGGCCACATATCTGGGAGTTGACACATACGTTGAAATTCCGCATGGAGCAAGATCCCTCACAGACCCAAGCTGCAACCAAAAAGGACCCTGGCTGCCCTTGCAGGTCCAAACCCTCCTCCAAACTGACATCAAGAAAGTGGGGGGCAGAGTTCTCTTTCTCAGAGAAAAGGGACACTTTTTGTGTCCCGGCCCTAAGGCACTGTGCTCCCTCACGCCACCTGAAATTCCGTATGAATCAAGAATATTCGCTGACGCAAGCTGCCATCAACCCGGACTCTGGTTGCATTTGTAGGGCTAAAACCCCCCACAAAACCGATATCATGAATCTGGGGGACTGAATTTTCTTTCACGTGGAAAAGTGCCATCATTTGTATCGTAGGCCCCAAGTCTGGGAATCAACTGCCATCTCTTCAAATTCCGCATGGAGCAAGATCCTCACAGACGCAAGCTGCCACCGACAAGGACCCTGGCTGCCCTTGCAGGGCCAAAACCCTCCTCCAAACTGACATCAAGAAACTGGGGGGCAGAGTTCTCTTTCTCAGAGAAAACGGACACTTTTTGTGTCCTGGCCCCAAAGCCGTGTGCTCCCTGCTGCCTCCTGAAAATTCGTATGGATCAAGATTCCTCGCAGACACAAGGTGCCACCGAGAAGGAACCTGGCTCCCCTTGCAGGGCCAAAACCTCCTCCAAACTGACATCAAGAAACTGGGGGGCAGACTTCTCTTTCTCAAAGAAAAGGGACACTTTTTGTGTCCCGGCCCTAAGGCACTGCGCTCCCTGCTTCCTCCTGATATTCCGTATGGATCAAGATTCCTCGCTGAGAAAAGATGCCATCAACTAGGACTCTGGTTGCATTTGTAGGGCCAAAACCCTCCTCCAAACTGACATCAAGAAACTGGGGGGCAGAGTTCTCTTTCTCAGAGAAAACGGGCACTTTTTGTGTCCCCGCTCTAAGGCACTGTGCTCCCAGACGCCACCTGAAATGCCAAATGGATAAAGATCCTCCTAGACCCAAGCTGCCATCAACTAGAACTCTGGCTGCAAATTGTGGGCTAACAAGCCTCCTAAAAAACTGGCATCATGTAATCTGGGGGACTGAGTCTTTCACATGGAAATGCGCCATTGTTTGTATCAAGGGCCAAGCATATCTGGGAGTTGACAGCCGCATGCTGAAATTCCGCATGGATCAAGATTCCTCGCAGACCCAAGCTGCCACCGAGAAGGACCCTTGGCTGCCCTTGCAGGGCCAAAACCCTCCTCCAAACTGACATCAAGAAAGTGGGGGGCAGAGCTCTCTTTCTCAGAGAAAAGGGACACTTTTTGTGTCCCGGCCCTAAGGCACTGTGCACCCTCACGCCACCTGAAATTCCGTATGAATCAAGATTATTCGCTGACGCAAGCTGCCATCAACCAGGACTCTGGTTGCATTTGTAGGGCTAAAAGCCCCCACAAAACCGATATCATGAATCTGGGGGCCTAAGTTTTCTTTCACGTGGAAAAGTGCCATCATTTGTATCGTAGGCCCCCTGTCTGGGAGTCGACTGCCGCCTCTTCAAATTCCGCATGGAGCAAGATCCCTACAGACCCAAGCTGCCACCATAGCATTCCATTGCCTTTGCAGGCCAAAACCTCCTCCAAACTGACATCAAGAAACTGGGGGGGCAGAGTTCTCTTTCTCAGAGAAACGGACACTTTTGTGTCCCGCCCTAAGGCACTGTGTGCTCCCCTGGATGCCACCTTGAAATGCCGCATGGATCAAGATCCTTCCCAGACCCAAGCTGCCATCAACTAGAACTCTGGCTGCAATTGTAGGGCTAAATGCCTCCTAAAAACTGGCATCATGCATCTGGGGGACTGAGTTTTCTTTCACATGGACAAGCGCCATTGTTTGCATCGAAGGCCACATATCTGGGGGTTGACAGCCTCATGCTGAAATTCCGCACAGATTAAGAGTCCTCGCAGACCCAAGCTGCCACCAACAAAGACCCTGGCTGCCCTTGCAGGGCCAAAACCCTCCTCCAAACTGACATCAAGAAACTGGGGGGCAGAGTTCTCTTTCTCAGAGAAAAGGGACACTTTTTGTGTCCGGGCCCGAAGGCACTGTGCTCCCGGATGCCACCTGAAATTATGTATGGATCAAGAATATTCGCTGACGCAAGCTGCCATCAACCAGGACTCTGGTTGCATTTGTAGGGCTAAAAACCCCCAGAAAACTGATTTCATGAATCTGGGGGCCTAAGTGTCCTTCACGTGGTAAATTGCCATCATTTGTATCGTAGGCCCGCTGTCTGGGAGTCGACTGCCGCCTCTTCAAATTCCGCATGGAGCAAGATCCCTCACAGAGCCAAGCTGCCACCGACTAGGACCCTGGCTGCCCTTGCAGGGCCAAAATCCTCCTCGAAACTGACATCAAAAAACTGGGGGTAGAGCGCTCCTTTCTCAGGAGAAAACGGGACACTTTTGTGTCCCGCTCTAAGGCACTGTGCCCCGGACGCCTACCTGAAATGCCGTGCATGGATCAAGATCCTTCCCAGACCCAAGCTGCCATCAACTAGAACTCTGGCTGCAATTGTAGGGCTAAATGCCTCCTATAAACTGGCATCATGCATCTGGGGGACTGAGTTTTCTTTCACTTGGAAATGCGCCATTGTTTGCATCGAAGGCCGCATATCTGGGAGTTGACAGCCGCATGCTGAAATTCCGCATGGATTAAGATTCCTCGCAGACCCAAGCTGCCACCAAGAAGGACCCTGGCTTCCCTTGCAGGGCCAAAACCCTCCTCCAAACTGACATCAAGAAACTGGGGGCAGAGCTATCTTTCTCAGAGAAAAGGGAAACTTTTTGTGTACCAACCCTAAGGCAC
>JAVTVJ010009345.1:0-10227 GCA_034509425.1 Eopsaltria australis | reverse complement strand
TTTTATCCTAAAATTTGTCCCCATTGAGGTCCAATATTGAGTTTTCCATCCAACGTTGACTTTTTCACCCAATTGGGGCGTTTTCATCCCAAAATTCACCCCCATTGACGAAAATCTTGGGGTTTGGTCCAACGGGGGCGTTTTTATCTCAAAATTTGTCCCATTGATGTTGAACATTGGCCTTTCCACCCAACACTGACTTTTCCGCCCAATTGGGGCATTTTGATCACAAATCCATCCTCATTGATGCCCAACTTTGACTTTTCTACCCAATTGGAGCGTTTTTATCCCAAAATTCATCTTCATTGACCAAAGTCGTGGGGTTTTGATCCAACGGGGGCGTTTTTATCCCAAAATTTGTCCCATTGATGTTGAACTTTGACTTTTCCACCCAACATTGCCTTTTCCACCCAACTGGGCCTTTTTACCCCCAATTCATCCCCATTGAGGTCCAACATTGACTTTTCCATAAAATTAGGGAGTTTTTACCCCAAAATTCTTCCCCATTGACCAAAATCTTGGGGTTTGGTCCAAAGGGAGCGTTTTTATCCCGAAATTTGTCCCATTGATGTTGAATCTTGACTTTTCCACCCAACTGGGTGTTTTTATCCAAAAATCCATCCCCGTTGAGGCCCAGCGTTGGCTTTTCCACCCAACTGGGCATTTTTATTCCAAATCCATCCTCGTTGATGTCCGACGTTGACTTTTCTACCCAATTGGGGCGTTTTTATCCTAAAATTTATCCTTATGGAAGTACAATATAGGCTTTTCCACCCAAAGTTGACTTTTCCGTCCAATTGGAGCGTTTTTATCCCAAAACTCATCCCTGTTGAGATCCAACCTTGACTTTTTTATCCAACGTTGACTTTTTCACCCAATTGGGACGATTTTATCCCAAAAATTCATCCCCATTGACCAAACTCTTCCGGTTTGGTCCAACGGGGGCGTTTTTATCCCAAAATTTGTCCCCGTTGAGGTCCAATATTGTCTTTTTCACCCAACGCTGACTTTTGAATACAATTGTAGCGTTTCTATCTTAAAACACATCCCTGTTGAGATCCAACCTTGATTTTTCCATCCAGCGTTGACTTTTTCACCCAAATGGAGCGTTTTTATCCCAAAATTCATCCCCATTGACCAAAATCTTGGGGTTTGGTCCAACGGGGGCGTTTTTATCTCAAAATTTCTCCCATTGATGTTGAACATTGACCTTTCCACCCAACACTGACTTTTCCACCTGAATTGGGGCATTTTTATCACAAATCCATCCTCGTAAAGTTAACCTTGACTTTTCTACCCAATTGGAGCATTTTTATCCCAAAATTCATCCACATTGGCCAAAGTCGTGGGTTTTGATCAAACGGGGGCGTTTTTATCCCAAAATTTGTCCCATTGATGTTGAACCTTGGACTTTTCCACCAAATTGCCTTTTCCACGACGCAAACTGGGCCTTTTTACCCCCAATTCATCGCCCGATTGAGGTCAAACAGTTGGACGTGTTTCATAAGCAATTAGGCAGTTTTTACACCAAAATTCTTCCCCATTGACCAAAATCTTGGGGTTTGGTCCAAAGGGAGCATTTTTATCCCAAAATTTGTCGCATTGATGTTGAATCTTGACTTTTCCACCCAACTGGGTGTTTTTATCCAAAAAATCCATCCCCCTTGAGGCCCAGCGTTGGCTTTTCCACCCAACTGGGCATTTTTATTCCAAATCCATCCTCGTTGATGTCCGACGTTGAATTTTCTACCCAATTGGGGCGTTTTTATCCTAAAATTTAGCCCATTGAAAAGTCCAAATAATTGGCTCTTTCAACCCAAAGTTTGAACTTTTTCCGTCCAATTGGAGCGTTTTTATCCCAAAACTCATCCCTGTTGAGATCCAACCTTGACTTTTTTATCCAACGTTGATTTTTTCACCCAATTGGGACGTTTTTATCCCAAAAATTCATCCCATTGACCAAACTCTTCCGGTTTGGTCCAACGGGGGCGTTTTTATCCCAAAATTTGTCCCCGTTGAGGTCCAATATTGACTTTTTCCCCCAACATTGACTTTTCCATCCAATTGTAGCGTTTTTATCTCAAAACTCATCCCTGTTGCGATCCAACCTTGACTTTTCTATCCAGCGTTGACTTTTTCACCCAAATGGAGCGTTTTTATCCCAAAATTCATCCCCATTGACCAAAATTCTTGGGGTCTTGTCCAACGGTGGGCGTTTTTTATCTCAAATTTGTCCGCTTTGATGTTGAAACATTGACCTTTCCAGCCCAACACATGACTTTTTGCCACCCAATTGGGGCATTTTTATCACAAATCCAATCCTTCATAAACTTTAAGCGTTGACTTTTCTACCCAAATGGAGCGTTTTTATCCCAAAATTCATCTTCATTGACCAAAGTCTTGGGGTTTGGTGCAACGGGGGCGTTTTTATCCCGAAATTTTTCCCATTGACATTGAACATTGACTTTTCCACCAAACATTGGCTTTCCCACCCAACTGGGCCTTTTACCCCAAAACTCATCCTTGTTGAGTTCCAGCCTTGACTTTTCTACCCAATTGGAGCATTTTTACCCCAAAATTCTTCCCCATTAACCAAAATCTTGGGGTTTGGTCCAAAGGGAGCGTTTTTATCCCGAAATTTGTCCCATTGATGTTGAATCTTGACTTTTCCACCCAACTGGGTGTTTTTAATCCAAAAATCCATCCCCCTTGAGGCCCAGCGTTGGCTTTTCCACCCAACTGGGCATTTTTATTCCAAATCCATCCTCGTTGATGTCCGACGTTGACTTTTCTACCCAATTGGGGCGTTTTTATCCCGAAATTTGTCCTTGTTGAAATGCAACATTGACTTTTCCACCCAACGTTGACTTTTCTGTCCAATTGAAGCGTTTTTATCCCAAAACTCATCCCTGTTGAGATCCAACCTTGACTTTTTTATCCAGCGTATACTTTTTCACCCAACTGGAGCGTTTTTATTCCAAAATTCATCCCCATGGACCAAAATGTTGGGGTTTGGTCCAACGGGGGCGTTTTTATCCCGAAATTTTTCCCATTGACATTGAACATTTACTTTTCCACCCAATATTGGCTTTTCCACCCAACTGGGCCTTTTTACCCAAAATTATCCTTGTTGATTTCCAACCTTGACTTTTCTACCCAATTGGAGCATTTTTACCCCAAAATTCTTCCCCATTGACCAAAGTCTTGGGGTTTGATCCAACGGGGGCGTTTTTATTCCAAAATTGTTCCCCTTTGAAGTCCAATATTGAGTTTTCCACCCAATGTTGACTTTTCCGTCCAATTGGAGCATTTTTATCCCAAAAATTCATCCCCATTGACCAGAATGTTCGGTTTTGGACCAACGAGGGCGTTTTTATCCCAAAATTTGACCCATTGACGTTGAACATTGACTTTTTCTCCCAACATTGACTTTTCCATCCAATTGGGGTGTTTTTATCCCAAAATTCATCCCCATTGACCAAAATGTTGGGGTTTGGTCCAACGGGGGCGTTTTTATCCCGAAATTTGTCCCCATTAAGGTCCAATATTGAGTTTTCTACCCAACGTTGACTTTTCCGTCCAATTGGAGCGTTTTTATCCCAAAACTCATCTCTGTTGAGTTCCAACCTTGACTTTTCCATCCTACGTTGACTTTTTCACCCAATTGGGGCGTTTTCGTCGCAAAATTCACACCCATTGACCAAAATCTTCGGGTTTAGGTGGGATGGGGACGTTTTTATCCCAAAATTTGTCCCCATTGAGGTCCAATATTGAGTTTTCCACCCCACGTTGACTTTTCCGTCCAATTGGAGCGTTTTTATCCCAAAACTCATCCCTGAGTGAGTGTCCAACGCTTGACTTTTCTAGCCAACAACGTTGACTTTTTCACCCAAATTGGGACGTTTTTCAATCCAAAAGTTCAAATCCGCCATTGAGCGCAAAATGTTTGGGTTTGGTCCACGAGGCGTTTTTATCAATTTTGTCCCCATGTGAGGTCCAATATTGGCTTTTCCACCCCATGTTTGAATTTTCCGTCAAATTGGAGGCGGTTTATCCCAAAACTCATCCCTGTTGAAGTTACCAACGCTTAGACTTTTCGCATCCAACGTTGGACTTTTTAACGCCAATTGGGGGTTTTATATGCGGCAAGATTAACCCCGCATATGACCAAAAATCTTAGTTTTTGTGGTATGGGGGAGTTTTTATCCCAAAATTTGTCCCCATTGAGGTCCAATATTGACTTTTCCACCCAACACTGACTTTTCCACCCAATTGGGGCATTTTTATCACAAATCCATCCTCATTGATGCCCGAAGTTGACTTTTCTACCCAATTGGAGCATTTTTATCGCCAAATTCATCCTCATTGGCCAAAGTCGTGGGTTTTGATCCAACGGGGGCGTTTTTGTCCCAAAATTTGTCCCATTGATGTTGAACCTTGACTTTTCCACCCAACATTGGCTTTTCCACCCAACTGGGCCTTTTTACCCCAAATTCATCCCCATTGAGGTCCAACATTGACTTTTCCATACAATTAGGGAGGTTTTACCCCAAAATTCTTCCCCATTGACCAAAATCTTGGGGTTTGGTCCAAAGGGAGCGTTTTTATCCCGAAATTTGTCCCATTGATGTTGAATCTTGACTTTTCCACCCAACTGGGTGTTTTTATCCAAAATCCATCCCCCTTGAGGCCCAGCGTTGGCTTTTCCACCCAACTGGGCATTTTTATTCCAAATCCATCCTCGTTGATGTCCGACGTTGACTTTTCTACCCAATTGGGGCGTTTTTATCCTAAAATTTGTCCTTGTTGAAATGCAACATTGACTTTTCCTCCCAAAGATTACTTTTCTGTCCTATTGGAGCGTTTTTATCCCAAAACTCATCCCTGTTGAGATCCAACCTTGACTTTTTTATCCAGCGTATACTTTTTCACCCAACTGGAGCGTTTTTATTCCAAAATTCATCCCCATTGACCAAAATGTTGGGGTTTGGTCTAACGGGGGCGTTTTTATCCCAAAATTTTTCCCATTGACATTGAACATTTACTTTTCCACCCAATATTGGCTTTCCCACCCAACTGGGCCTTTTTACCCAAAATTATCCTTGTTGATTTCCAACCTTGACTTTTCTACCCAATTGGAGCATTTTTACCCCAAAATTCTTCCCCATTGACTAAAGTCTTGGGGTGTGGTCCAACGGGGGCGTTTTTATCCCAAAATTTTTCCCCCTTGAAGTCCAATATTGAGTTTTCCACCCAATGTTGACTTTTCTGTCCAATTGGAGCATTTTTATCCCAAAAATTCATCCCCATTGACCAGAATGTTCGGTTTTGGACCAACGAGGGCGTTTTTATCCCAAAATTTGACCCATTGACGTTGAACATTGACTTTTTCTCCCAACATTGACTTTTCCATCCATTTGGGGTGTTTTTATCCCACAATTCATCCCCATTGACCAAAATGTTGGGGTTTGGTCCAACGGGGGCGTTTTTATCCCGAAATTTGTCCCCATTAAGGTCCAATATTGAGTTTTCTACCCAACGTTGACTTTTCCGTCCAATTGGAGCGTTTTTATCCCAAAACTCATCTCTGTTGAGTTCCAACCTTGACTTTTCCATCCAACGTTGACTTTTTCACCCAATTGGGGCGTTTTCGTCGCAAAATTCACACCCATTGACCAAAATTTTCGGGTTTAGGTGGGATGGGGACGTTTTTATCCCAAAATTTGTCCCCATTGAGGTCCAATATTGAGTTTTCCACCCAACGTTGACTTTTCCGTCCAATTGGAGCGTTTTTATCCCAAAACTCATCCCTGTTGAGTTCCAACCTTGACTTTTCTACCCAACGTTGACTTTTTCACCCAATTGGGACTTTTTCATCCCAAAAATTCATCCCCATTGACCAAAATGTTGGGGTTTGGTCCAACGAGGGCGTTTTTATCCCAAAATTTGTCCCCATTGAAGTCCAATATTGGCTTTTCCACCCCATGTTGAATTTTCCGTCCAATTGGAGCGGTTTTATCCCAAAACTCATCCCTGTTGAGTTCCAACCTTGACTTTTCCATCCAACGTTGACTTTTTCACCCAATTGGGGTGTTTTTATCCCAAGATTAACCCCCATTGACCAAAATCTTACGTTTTGGTGGTATGGGGGAGTTTTTATCTCAAAATTTGTCACCATTGAGGTCCAATATTGACCTTTCCACCCAACACTGACTTTTCCACCCAATTGGGGCATTTTTATCACAAATCCATCCTCATAAACTTAACGTTGACTTTTCTACCCAATTGGAGCATTTTTATCCCAAAATTCATCCCCATTGGTGAAAGTCGTGAGTTTTGATCCAACGGGGGCGTTTTTATCCCAAAATTTGTCCCATTGATGTTGAACCTTGACTTTTCCACCCAACATTGGCTTTTCCACCCAACTGGGCCTTTTTACCCCAAATTCATCCCCATCGAGGTCCAACATTGACTTTTCCATACAATTAGGGAGTTTTTACCCCAAAATTCTTCCCCATTGACCAAAATCTTGGGGTTTGGTCCAAAGGGAGCGTTTTTATCCCGAAATTTGTCCCATTGATGTTGAATCTTGACTTTTCCACCCAACTGGGTGTTTTTATCCAAAAATCCATTCCCCTTGAGGCCCAGCGTTGGCTTTTCCACCCAACTGGGCATTTTTATTCCAAATCCATCCTCGTTGATGTCTGACGTTGACTTTTCTATCCAATTGGGGCGTTTTTATCCTAAAATTTGTCCCCATGGAAGTCCAATATTGGTTTTTCCACCCAAAGTTGACTTTTCCGTCCAATTGGAGCGTTTTTATCCAAAAACTCATCCCTGTTGAGATCCAACCATGACTTTTCCATCCAACGTTTACTTTTTCAACCAATTGGGACGTTTTTATCCCAAAATTCATCCCCATTGACCAAAATCTTGGGGTTTGGTCCAACGGGGGCGTTTTTATCTCAAAATTTTTCCCATTGATGTTGAACATTTAATTTTCCACCCAACACTGACTTTTCCTCCCAATTGGGGCATTTTTATCACAAATCCATCCTCATTGAAGCCTGACGTTTAATTTTCTACCCAAATGCAGCGTTTTTATCCGAAAAAATTCATCCCCATTGACCAAAGTCGTGGGTTTTGATCCAACGGGGGCGTTTTTATCCCAAAATTTGTCCCATTGATGTTGAACCTTGACTTTTCCACCCAACATTGGCTTTTCCACCCAACTGGGCCTTTTTACCCCAAATTCATCCCATTGAGGTCCAACATTGACTTTTCCATACAATTAGGGAGTTTTTACCCCAAAATTCTTCCCCATTGACCAAAATCTTGGGGTTTGGTCCAAAGGAGCTGTTTTTATCCCAAAATTTGTCCCATTGACATTGAACTATGAACTTTTCCACCCAACATGGCTTTCCCACCCACTGGGGCCTTTTACCCAAATTTCATTCCTTGTTGATTTCCAACCTTGACTTTTCTACCCAATTGGAGCATTTTACCCCAAAAAATTCTTCCCCATTGACCAAAATGTTGGGGTTTGTCCAACGGGGGCGTTTTATCCCAAAATTTGTCCCCATTGAGGTCCAATATTGGCTTTTCCACCCAATGTTGAATTTTCCGTCCAATTGGAGCGCTTTATCCCAAAACTCATCCCTGTTGAGTTCCAACCTTGACTTTTCCATCCAACGTTGACTTTTTCACCCAATTGGGGTGTTTTTATCCCAAGATTAAACCCCATTGACCAAAAACTTAGCTTTTCGCGGTATGGGGGAGTTTTTATCTCAAAATTTGTCCCCATTGAGGTCCAATATTGACTTTTCCACCCAACACTGACTTTTCCACCCAATTGGGGCATTTTTATCACAAATCCATTCTCATTGATGCCCGAAGTTGACTTTTCTACCCAATTGGAGCGTTTTTATCCCAAAATTTCATCCCCATAGACCAAAGTCTCTTGGTTTTGCATCCAACGTGCGTCTTTATCCCCAAAATTTGCTCCCATTGATGTGAACCTTGAACTTTTCACCCCCAACATTGTCTTTTCCACCCAAACTGCGCATTTTTATTCCAAATCATCCTCGTTGACGTTAGACGTTGACTTTTCTACCCAATTGGGGTGTTTTTATCCTAAAATTTGTCCCCATTGAAGTCCAATATTGGCTTTTCCACCCAACGTTGACTTTTCCGTCCAATTGGAGCGTTTTTATCCCAAAACTCATCCCTGTCGAGTTCCATTCTTGACTTTTCCATCCAACGTTGACTTTTTCACCCAATTGGGACGTTTTCATACCAAAAATTCACCCCCATTGACCAAACTCTTCCGTTTTTGTCCAACGGGGGCGTTTTTATCCCAAAATTTGTCCCCGTTGAGGTCCAATATTGACTTTTTCCCCCAACATTGACTTTTCCATCCAATTGGATCGTTTTTATCCCAAAACTCATCCCTGTTGAGATCCAACTTTGACTTTTCCATCCAACGTTTACTTTTTCACCCAAATGGAGCGTTTTTATCCCAAAATTCATCCCCATTGACCAAAATCTTGGGGTTTGGTCCAACGGTGGCGTTTTTATCCAAAAATTTGTCCCATTGATGTTGAACACTGACCTTTCCACCCAACAATGACTTTTCCACCCAATTGGGGCATTTTTATCACAAATCCATCCTCATAAACTTAACGTTGACTTTTCTACCCAATTGGAGCATTTTTATCCCAAAATTCATCCCAATTGGCGAAAGTCGTGGGTTTTGATCCAACGGGGGCGTTTTTATCCCAAAATTTGTCCCATTGATGTTGAACCTTGACTTTTCCACCCAACATTGGCTTTTTCACCCAACTGGGCCTTTTTACCCCAAATTCATCCCCATTGAGGTCCAACATTGACTTTTCCATAGAATTAGGGAGGTTTTACCCCAAAATTCTTCCCCATTGACCAAAATCTTGGGGTTTGGTCCAAAGGGAGCGTTTTTATCCCGAAATTTGTCCCATTGATGTTGAATCTTGACTTTTCCACCCAACTGGGTGTTTTTATCAAAAATCCATCCCCCTTGAGGCCCAGCATTGGCTTTTCCACCCAACTGGGCATTTTTATTCCAAATCCATCCTCGTTGACGTTAGACGTTGACTTTTCTACCCAATTGGGAAGTTTTTATCCTAAAATTTGTCCCCATTGAAGTCCAATATTGGCTTTTTCACCCAAAGTTGACTTTTCCGTCCAATTGTAGCGTTTTTATCCCAAAACTCATCCCTGTCGAGTTCCAACCTTGACTTTTCCATCCAACGTGGACTTTTTCACCCAACTGGAGCATTTTTATCCCCAAATTCATCCCCATTGACCAAAGTCGTGGGTTTTGATCCAACGGGGGCGTTTTTGTCCCAAAATTTGTCCCATTGATGTTGAACATTGACCTTTCCACCAAACACTGACTTTTCCACCCAATTGGGGCATTTTTATCACAAATCCATCCTCATAAACTTAACGTTGACTTTTCTACCCAATTGGAGCATTTTTATCCCAAAATTCATTCCCCATTGGCCAAAGTCGTGGGGTTTGGTCCAACGGGGGCGTTTTTATCCCAAAATTTGTCCCATTGATGTTGAACCTTGACTTTTCCACCCAACATTGGCTTTTCCACCCAACTGGGCCTTTTACCCCAAATTCATCCCCATTGAGGTCCAACATTGACTTTTCCATACAATTAGGCAGTTTTTACCCCAAAATTCTTCCCCATTGACCAAAATCTTGGGGTTTGGTCCAAAGCGAGCGTTTTTATCCTAAAATTTGTCCCATTGACATTGAACTATGACTTTTCCACCCAACATTGGCTTTCCCACCCAACTGGGCCTTTTTACCCAAAATTCATCCTTGTTGATTTCCAACCTTGACTTTTCTACCCAATTGGAGCATTTTTACCCCAAAATTCTTCCACATTGACCAAAATGTAGGGGTTTGGTCCAACGGGGTCGTTTTTATCCCAAAATTTGTCCCCATTGAAGTCCAATATTGGCTTTTCCACCCAATGTTGAATTTTCCGTCCAATTGGAGCGCTTTTATCCCAAAACTCATCCCTGTTGAGATCCAACCTTGACTTTTCAATCCAACGTTGATATTTTCACCCAACTCTAGCGTTTTTATCTCAAAATTCATCCCCATTACCAAAATCTTGGGGTTTTATCCAACGGGGGCGTGTTTATCTCAAAATTTGTCCCATTGATGTTGAAC
>JAVTVJ010009339.1:0-11342 GCA_034509425.1 Eopsaltria australis | reverse complement strand
GCCACCTTGGGCTGTTTGTGCTTGGGGGGAGCCCAGCGCAGGCAGATCGAGTCCACTGCAATTAATCATTAATAATTAATAATTAATTAATAATTAATTAATAATTAATTAATAATTAATAAATAATTAATAATTAATAACTAATTAATTAGCCATCGATCAACACCCTCAACAACCCGGACGGGTGGTAATTAGAGGGGGATTAACAGGTGGGGGGTGTTAATTAGGGAGCTAATTAAAGGGGAGGTTATTAATAAGGAGGGTCGTTAGGGTTAATTAGGGGGGGTAATTAAGGAGGAAAGGCGTTAATAGGATTAATTAGGGGGTGATTAATGGGGGTTAATTAGCTAATTAAAGGGGAGGTTGTTAATACGGGGTCATTAACAGCCTTAATTAGGCGGTTTAATTAAGCAGGAAAGGCGTTAATACAGTTAATTAGGGGGACAATTAAGAGGCGGCATTAATGGGTTTAATTAAGGGGGTAATTAGTGGGGAGACGCGTTAATAGGATTAATCAGGGCGGTAATTAGGGGCCATTAATAGGGTTAATTAGACAAGAATCATTAAGGCGGAGTTCATTAATCATTAATGGGGAGTTCATTAGCAAAGGTCATTAATGGGGGAATTAATAGGGTTAATTAAGGGGGTAAATTAGGGTTTAATAGGGGTAATTAAGTGCAGATTAATAGGGTTAATTAATAGGGTTGAGTTAATTAAGGGGGGGTCGTGAAGGAGGGATCATTACCCTCAATAATCATTAATGAACATTAATTAAGGGGGGGGCTCATTAAGGGGGGGTTTCTGGACCGAACCATTCTGGGACGTGGGGGGGGCGTCCATTGATCAAAGCTCATTATGGGATTAATTAATAGTTAATTAGAGCTCATTAATGGGCTTGTTAATAGGTATTAATTAATTGGACTTAATTAACAGGAACTCATTAATGAGGGGATAATTGGGGGGTGGTTCCAGACCGAACCATTCCAGGGGATCCCAGGGGGTGCCCATAAATCAAGGCTCATTATGGGATTAATTAATAGTTAATTAGAGCTCATTATTGGGCTTATTAATAGGCATTAATTAATAGGAATTAATTAGCAAGAACTCATTAAGGACGGGGATAACTGGGGGGGTTTTTGGACCGAACCATTCCGGGCAATCGCGGGGGGGTCTCCACCCGTTACCAGGGGCGGTCCTGGGGCTAATCCCGGCTAATTAACGACTCTAATTAGCGGGGCTGGTTAATTACGCACTGGTGATGGGCTGTAATTAGCGGGGCTCCTTAATTACCCACCGGTGATTGGACAGGACCTCATTAATGAGGGATAATTGAGGGGGTTCCCAGACCGAACCATTCCGGGCAATCCCGGGGGGGTGCCCATAAATGAAACCTCATTATGGGATTAATTAAGACCTAATTAGATCTCAGTAATGGGCTTATTAATAGACATTAATTAATGCAAATCAATTAACAAGAACTCATTAAGGACGGGGATAATTGAGGGAGTTCCCAGACCGAACCATTCCAGGAGAATCCGGGGGGGTCTCCACCCATTACCAGGGGCGGTCCCGGGGCTAATCACAGCTAATTAACAACTCTAATTAGTGGGGCTCGTTAATTACGCCCCGGTGATGGGCTGTAATTAGCGGGGCTCATTAATTACCCACCGGTGATGGGACAGAACCTCATTAATGAGGGATAATTGGGGGAGTTCCCAGACCGAACCATTCCGGGCAATCCCGGGGGGGTCTCCACCCGTTACCAGGGGCGGTCCCGGGGCTAATCCCGGCTAATTAACGGCTCTAATTAGCGGGGCTGGTTAATTACGCCCCGGTGATGGGCTGTAATTAGCGGGGCTCATTAATTACGCCCCGGTGATGGGCTGTAATTAGCGGGGCTCGTTAATTACGCACCGGTGATGGGACAGGACCTCATTAATGAGGGATAATTGGGGGGGAGGTTTTTGGACCGAACCATTCCGGGCAATCCCGGGGGGGTCTCCACCCATTACCAGGGGCGATCGCGGGGCTAATCCCGGCTAATTAACGGCTCTAATTAGCGGGGCTGGTTAATTACGCACCGGTGATGGGCTGTAATTAGCGGGGCTCGTTAATTACCGACCGGTGATTGGACAGGACCTCATTAATGAGGGACAATTGGGGGTTGGTTCCAGACCAAACCATTCCGGGCAATCCCAGGGGGGGTGCCCATAAATGAAACCTCATTATGGGATTAATTAAGACTTAATTAGGGCTCATTAACGGGCTTATTAATGAGCACTAATTAATGCAAATCAATTAACAGGAACTCATTAAGGACGGGGATAATTGGGGGGGGTTTTTGGACCAAACCATTCCAGGAGAATCTAGGGAGTGCCCATAAATGAAGGCTCATTATGAGATTAATTAAGACTTAATTAGGGCTCATTAATGGGCTTATTAAGAGGCATTAATTAATAGGAATTAATTAGCAAGAACTCATTAAGGACGGGATAATTGGGGAGGGTTTTTGGACCGAACCATTCCAGGAGAATCTGGGGGTTGCCCATAAATGAAGGCTCATTATGGAATTAAGACTTAATTAGGGCTCATTATTGGGCTTATTAATAGGCAATAATTAATAGGAATTAATTAACAAGAACTCATTAATGAGGGATAATTGGGGGGATTCCCAGACCGAACCATTCCGGGCAATCCCGGGGGGGTCTCCACGCGTTACCAGGGGCGGTCCCGGGGCTAATCCCGGCTAATTAACGGCTCTAATTAGCGGGGCTGGTTAATTACGCACCGGTGATGGGCGGTTTCTTGTACTGGGCGCTCTTGAGGTGCTCCTCCACCAGCTTGGGCGTGACGCAGATCACGTGCTGCCCCTTCCAGTACTTCACCATGTTCAGAGACTGCAGCGTGCTGATGATGTCGGTCTGCGTGATGCTGGTCATCTGGCTGGACACAGAGTGACCACTGAGTGACCAGAGTGACCACTGAGTGACCACAGAGTGACCAATGAGTGACCAATGAGTGACCCCTGAGTGACCAATGAGTGACCACTGACCCACTGACCCCATGGTACCAACCCCTCAGTGACCCCTGGCCATGGCTCTGGGGCTGATGATGTCGGTCTGCGTGATGCTGGTCATCTGGCTGGACAGATGGACACAGAGTGACCAGAGTGACCACTGAGTGACCGCTAGGAGTGACCACTGAGTGACCAGAGTGACCACTGAGTGACCACTGAGTGACCACTGACCGCTAGGAGTGACCACTGAGTGACCAGAGTGAACACTGACCCCTGGTACTGAGCACTGACCCCATGGTACCAACCCCCAACCCCTGGCCATGGCTCTGGGGCTGATGGTGTCGGTCTGAGTGATGCTGGTCATCTGGCTGGACAGACGGACACAGAGTGACCAGTGAGTGACCAGTGAGTGACCACTGAGTGACCACTGAGTGACCACTGAGTGACCACTGAGTGACCACTGAACCAGTGAGCCCATGGTACCAACCCCTGACCCCTGAGTGAGCACTGACCACCCCTGCAACGGCTCTGGGGCTGATGGTGTCGGTCTGCGTGATGCTGGTCATCTGGCTGGACAGATGGACACAGAGTGACCAGTGAGTGACCACTGAGTGACCACTGACCGCTAGGAGTGACCACTGAGTGACCAGTGAGTGACCACTGAGTGACCAGAGTGACCACTGAGTAACCAGTGAGTGACCACTGAATGACCACTGACCCCTGGTACTGACTGACCCCTGGCCATGGCTCTGGGGCTGATGGTGTCGGTCTGCGTGATGCTGGTCATCTGGCTGGACACAGAGTGACCACTGAGTGACCACTGAGTGACCACTGAGTGACCGCTGAGTGACCACTGAGTGACCCCTGAGTGACCCCTGAGTGACCCCTGAGTGACCACTGAGTGACCACTGAGTGACCACTGAGTGACCCTGAGTGACCAATGAGTGACCACTGAGTGACCACTGAGTGACCAATGAGTGACCACTGAGTGACCCGCTGGGACTGAGTGACCACTGAGTGACCACTGAGTGACACTGACGCTGAGTGACCATGAGTGAGTGCCAGACAAGTGACACGGAGTGACCAATGAGTGAACCACTGAGTGACCAATGAGTGACCACTGAGTGACCACTGAGTGACCCTGAGTGACCACTGAACCCTGAGTGACCACTGAGTGACCACTGAGTGACCAATGAGTGACCACTGAGTGACCACTGAGTGACCACTGAGTGACCCCTGAGTGACCACTGAGTGACCGCTGGGGACACTGGGAGATCCCACTCGTCTGACTGGGTTATACTGGGAGTGACCACGGAGTGACCCTCGAGTGACCACTACTGGTCCATACTGGTTTATACTGGTCTGTACTGGTCTATACTGGTTTATACTGGTCTGTACTGGTCCATACTGGTTTATACTGGTCTGTACCAGTTTATACTGGTCCATACTGGTTTATACTGGTTTGTACTGGTCCTACCTGAGGTCCTTGATGGACAGGGTCCCCCTGAAGTCCCTGAGGATCTCCAGCAGCACCCAGGACCAGATGGCACTCACTGGTTTATACTGGTTTGTACTGGTTTCTATGGATTTCTATGGGGATTTTTGGCTCCATACTGGTTTATACTGGTCTGTACTGGTTTATACTGGTCTGTACTGGTTTATACTGGTCCTACCTGAGGTCCTTGATGGAGAGGGTCCCCCTGAAGTCCCTGAGGACCAGGGGGAGTCACTGGTTTATACTGGTTTGTACTGGTCTGTACTGGTTCCCATGCATTTCTATGGGGATTTTTTTGGCTATACTGGTTTATACTGGTCCATACTGGTTTATACTGGTTTATACTGGTCCTACCTGAGGTCCTTGATGGACAGGGTCCCCCTGAAGTCCCTGAGGATCTCCAGGACCAGAGGGCACTCACTGGTTTATACTGGTCTGTACTGGTTCCCATGGATTTCTATGGGGTTTTTTTGGCTATACTGGTCTGTACTGGTTTGTACTGGTTTATACTGGTTTATACTGGTCCTACCTGAGGTCCTTGATGGACAGGGTCCCCCTGAAGTCCCTGAGGACCAGGGGGAGTCATTGGTTTATACTGGTTTGTACTGGTCTGTACTGGTTCCCATGCATTTCTATGGATTTCTATGGGGATTTTTGGCTCCATACTGGTCTGTACTGGTTTATACTGGTTTATACTGGTCCTACCTGAGGTCCTTGATGGAGAGCGTCCCCCTGAAGTCCCTGAGGATCTCCAGCAGCACCCAGGACCAGTGGGAGTAACTGGTCTGTACTGGTCTGTACTGGTTCCCATGCATTTCTATGCATTTCTATGGGGTTTTTTTTTGCTATACTGGTTTATACTGGTTTATACTGGTCCATACTGGTTTATACTGGTTTACACTGGTCCTACCTGAGGTCCTTGATGGACAGGGTCCCCCTGAAGTCCCTGAGGATCTCCAGCAGCACCCAGGACCAGGGGGAGTCACTGGTTTATACTGGTTTGTACTGGTTTCTATGCATTTCTATGGGGATTTTTTTGGCTATACTGGTTTATACCGGTCCATACTGGTTTATACTGGTTTATACTGGTCCTACCTGAGGTCCTTGATGGAGAGGGTCCCCCTGAAGTCCCTGAGGATCTCCAGGACCAGAGGGCACTCACTGGTTTATACTGGTTTGTACTGGTTCCCATGCATTTCTATGGAGATTTTTTTGGCTATACTGGTTTATACTGGTTTATACTGGTCTGTACTGGTTTATACTGGTCCTACCTGAGGTCCTTGATGGACAGGGTCCCCCTGAAGTCCCTGAGGATCTCCAGCAGCACCCAGGACCAGTAGCTCCTGTAGCTGAGCTTGCCCAGGTCCGAGAGCGGCTTCTCCGGGGAGCCCACGGTGCTCTCCAGCTTGGAGAGCTCATAGCCTGGAGAGCAGCCCAAAATGAGCCAAAATCGGCCCAAATCCACCCAAAATCCAGCCCTGAATTCCAGGGAATTCAGGGATTTCAGGAAGTCCCGAAATTCCCACAGAAATCCCCGAAATTCCCACAAAAATCCCCAAAATTCCCTCAGAAATCCCCAAAATTCCCACCCAGAATCCCTCAAATCTCCCCCAAATCCAGCCCAAAATGAGCCAAAATCGGCCCAAATCCGCCCAAAATTTATCCAAATCCACCCAAAATCCAGCCCTGAATTCCAGGGAATTCAGGGATTGCAGGGAATCCTGGAATTCCCACAAAAATCCCCAAAATTCCCCAAGAAATCCCCAAATTTCCACCCAGAATCCCTCAAATCTCCCCAAAATCCAGCCCAAAATGAGCCAAAATCGGCCCAAATCCACCCAAAATCCAGCTCTGAATTCCAGGGAATTCAGGGATTTCAGGGAGTCCCGAAATTCCCACAAAAATCCCCAAAATTCCCCAAGAAATCCCCAAATTCCCACCCAGAATCCCTCAAATCTCCACCAAATCCAGCCCAAAATGAGCCAAAATCGGCCCAAATCCACCCAAAATTATCCAAAATCCATCCAAAATCCAGCCCTGAATCCCAGGGAATTCAGGGATTGCAGGGAATCCCGGAATTCCCACAAAAAACCCCAAAATTCCCACAGAAATCCCCAAATTCCCACCCAAGGAGCTCCCGGTGCTCTCCAGCTTGGAGAGCTCATAGCCTGGAAAACCAGCCCAAAATGAGCCAAAATCGGCCCAAATCCGCCCAAAATCCAGCCCTGAATCCCAGGGAATTCAGGGATTTCAGGGAATCCTGGAATTCCCACAAAAAAACCCAAAATTCCCACAGAAATCACCAAATTCCCACCCAGAATCCCTCAAATCTCCCCCAGATCCACCCAAAATTCATCCAAATCCACCCAAAATCCAGCCCCGAATCCCAGGGAATTCAGGGATTTCAGGGAATCCCAGAATTCCCAAGGAAATCCCCAAAATTCCTCAAGAAATCCCCAAATTCCCACCCAGAATCCCTCAAATCTCCCCCAAATCCAGCCCAAATTCATCCAAAATTTATCCAAATCCATCCAAAATCCACCCAAAATCCAGCCCAGAATTCCAGGGAATTCAGGGATTTCAGGGAGTCCCCAAGAATTCCCGGGGTTTGGATTTTTTGGGACTGACTGAAGGCAATGAGGAATTTTCCGTATCCGCGGCGCTGGTACGGGGGCAGGGTCAGGATGCAGGCCACGTTGTTCCCGTCTGGAGACTCCTTTTCCTGGAAAAAAATGGGAACTTTGGGAAAATCTGGGAATTCTGAGATTTTTTGGAAATTTTTGGGAATTTTTTGGGAATTTTTTGGGGATTTTTTGGAATTTTTTGGGGATTTTTTTGGATTTTTGGGATATTCAGGCCACGTTGTTCCCGTCTGGAGACTCCTTTTCCTGGAAAAAATGGGAATTTGGGGGAAGTCCGGGAATTCTGAGATTTTCTGGGATTTTTTGGGGATTTTTTGGGATTTTTTTGGGATTTTTTTTGGAATTTTTGGGGATTTTTGGGATATTCAGGCCACGTTGTTCCCGTCTGGAGACTCCTTTTCCTGGAAAAAATGGGAATTTTGGGAAAATCTGGGAATTCGGAGATTTTTTGGGATTTTTTTGGGAATTTTTTGGGATTTTTTTGATTTTTTTTGGAATTTTTGGGGGATTTTTTGGAATTTTTTGGAATTTTTTGGGATTTTTGGGATATTCAGGCCACGTTGTTCCCGTCTGGAGACTCCTTTTCCTGGAAAAAAATGGGAATTTGGGGAAAATCTGGGAATTCTGAGATTTTTTGGGATTTTTTGGGGAATTTTGGGGATTTTTGGGGGATTTTTTGGGGGAATTTTTGGATATTTTGGGGATTTTTTTGGGAAAATTTTGGGGAAAATTTTGGGAATTTTTAGGATTTTTTTGGGAATTTTTTGAGGGGAAATCTTGGGATTTTTTTGGAATTTCTTGGGGATTTTTGGGGGATTTTTTGGGATTTTTTTAGGAATTTCTGGGATTTTTTTGGGGATTAGTTGGGAATTTTTGGGATTTTTTTCAGGGATTTTGGGGATTTTTCGGGGATTTTTTTGGAATTTTTGGGATTTTTTTGGGGGAATTTTGGGGATTGTTTTGGATTCTCTTGGGGAATTTTGTTGGATTTTTTGGGGATTCTTTGGGATTTTGGGAAGGTTTTTTTGGGAATTTTTTGGGGGATTTTTTTGGATTTTTTGGGATTATTTTTAGGAATTTTTTGGGATTTTTTTTTTGAAATTTTTGGGGAATTTTTTGGATTTTTTGGGGAATTTTAAGGGATTTTTTGGGGGAATTTTTAGGATTTTTTGGGGGGAAGTTTCGGGATTTTTGGGGATTTTTTTCCGATTTTTTTTGGGTTTTTTTTTTTTTTGGGAATTTTTGGGAATTTTTTGGGGATTTTTGGGAATTTTCGGGGATTTCTGGGATGCTCAGGTGACGCCGTTCCCACCTGGGGACTCCTTTTCCTGGAAAAAAACGGGAATTTTGGGAGAATTCGGGACACAGGTGAGGGGACACAGGTGAGGGGACACAGGTGTGACACAGGTAAGGGAACGGGCACAGACAGGAGGTGACACAGGTGGGACACAGGTGTGACACAGGTGAGGGAATAGGGACACACAGGAGGTGACAGAGGTGACACAGGTGACACAGGTGTGACACAGGTGAGGGGACAGGGACACACAGGAAGTGACACAGGTGACAGAGGTGACACAGGTGACACAGGTGATACAGGTGAGGGGACAGGGACACACAGGAGGTGACAGAGGTGACACAGGTGACACAGGTGATACAGGTGAGGGGACAGGGACACACAGGAGGTGACAGAGGTGACACAGGTGACATAGGTGACACAGGTGACACAGGTGAGGGGACAGGGACACAGAAGGTGACAGAGGTGACAGAGGTGACACAGGTGTGACACAGGTGTGACACAGGTGAGGGGACAGGGACACACAGGAGGTGACACAGGTGAGTGCACAGGTGACACAGGTGTGACACAGGTGTGACACAGGTGAGGGGACAGGGACACACAGGTGTGACAGGGACACACAAGAGGTGACACAGGTGACACAGGTGACACAGGTGAGTGCCCACCTTGGAGAAGTACCCGACGATGTGCGCCCCGTGCCGATCCACCTCGGTGAGCAGGTGTGACACAGGTGTGACACAGGTGTGACAGGTGTGACAGGTGAGGGGACAGGGACACACAGGAGGGAATAGGGACACACAAGTGTGACAGGGACACACAGGAGGTGACACAGGTGTGACAGGTGATACAGGTGAGGGGATAGGGACACACAGGAAGTGACAGAGGTGACACAGGTGACACAGGTGAGTGCCCAGGTGTCTCACCTTGGAGAAGTACCCCACGATGTGCGCGCCGTGCCGATCCACCTCGGTGAGCAGGTGTGACACAGGTGTGACACAGGTGAGGGGACAGGGACACACAGGAGGTGACACAGGTGACACAGGTGTGACACAGGTGACACAGGTGTGACAGGTGATACAGGTGAGAGGACAGGGACACACAGGAGGGAATAGGGACACACAGGAGGTGACACAGGTGACACAGGTGACACAGGTGTGACAGGTGATACAGGTGAGGGGATAGGGACACACAGGTGTGACAGGGACACACAGGAGGTGACAGAGGTGTGACACAGGTGACACAGGTGTGACACAGGTGACACAGGTGAGGGGATAGGGACACACAGGAGGTGACACAGGTGACACAGGTGACACAGGTGTGTCTCACCTTGGAGAAGTACCCCACGATGTGGGCGCCGTGCCGATCCACCTCGGTGAGCAGGTAGAACACGAAGGGCTCCACGTCGAAGTAAAGCGTCTTGTGATCCAGGAAGAGCTTGGCCAGCAGGCACAGGTTCTGGCAGTAGATCTGAGACACACCTGGGACAGGTGAGCGCACCTGGGACACCTGGGGGCTCCTGGGGACAGCTGGGGACACCTGGGGACAGCTGGGGACAGCTGGGGACACACCTGGATACACCTGGGGACAGCTGGGGACACCTGAGGACAGCTGGGGACAGCTGGGGACAGCTGGGGACACCTGGGGACACCTGGGACACCTGGGGACACCTGGGGGCTCCTGGGGACACCTGGGGACACCTGGAAGAGCTTGGCCAGCAGGCACAGGTTCTGACAGTAGATCTGAGACACACCTGGGACAGGTGAGCGCACCTGGGGACACCTGGGGACACCTGGGGGCTCCTGGGGACACCTGGGGACACCTGGGGACAGCTGGGGACACCTGGGGCTCCTGGGGGCTCCTGGGGACAGCTCGGGACACCTGGGGACACCTGGGTGAGCCTGGGATACATCTGGGGACACCTAGGGGCATCTGGGATACACCTGTGCATACCTGAGCTAATCCATGAACACACCTGTCCCCACCTGAGCTCACCTGCCCCCACCTGCCCCCACCTGTGCCCACCTGTGCCCACCTGTGCCCACCTGTGCCCACCTGTGCTCACCTGGCTGTACCTATGATCACACCTGTGCCCACCTGTCCCCACCTGTGCCCACCTGTGCCCACCTGTCCCCACCTGAGCTCACCTGTCCCCACCTGTGCCCACCTGTCCCCACCTGAGCTCACCTGTCCCCACCTGTGCTCACCTGTGCCCACCTGTGCTCACCTTGTGGTCCTTGCCGTCCACCTCGTACACTGAGATGTTCCCCTTGCGGTAAATCTCCCGCCCCGGGGGCTGCCGCCACTGGCACTGCTCCTGCAGGTGAGAGACAGGTGAGACAGGTGAGATCAGACAGGTGAGATCAGACAGGTGAGACAGGTGAGATCAGACAGGTGAGAGACAGGTGAGATCAGACAGGTGAGATCAGACAGGTGAGACAGGTGAGATCAGACAGGTGAGAGACAGGTGAGATCAGACAGGTGAGACAGGTGAGACAGGTGAGGACAGACAGGTGAGATCAGACAGGTGAGACAGGTGAGATCAGACAGGTGAGATCAGACAGGTGAGACAGGTGAGACAGGTGAGATCAGACAGGTGAGACAGGTGAGGACAGACAGGTGAGACAGGTGAGATCAGACAGGTGAGACAGGTGAGATCAGACAGGTGAGATCAGACAGGTGAGACAGGTGAGATCAGACAGGTGAGATCAGACAGGTGAGACAGGTGAGACAGGTGAGACAGGGGAGGGACAGGTGAGGGACAGGTGAGACAGACAGGTGAGATCAGACAAGTGAGATCAGACAGGTAAGATACAGGTGAGAACAACAGGTGAGAGACAGGTGAGACAGGTGAGGGACAGGTGTATTCCTGACGTAGTCCAGGTGTCCCCAGGTGTC
>JAVTVJ010009326.1:0-10316 GCA_034509425.1 Eopsaltria australis | reverse complement strand
GTAATTGTTAGCGATCCCAGGACAACCTGGCGTGGTGGTGAGAAAAATTGCTTTTGAAATCATTTCTCCAAGTTTTTCCTGTTGCCGATTTTCCAACCTGCCCCAGAGATCGGCTGTTGGGGAGGAGGCGGGTGTGTGATCTCGGCTGAGATTGTTCACTGGTAGAGAAAAGCAAATCACAGTGCGAAAGTTTATTTCATGTTTAGCACATGCGAGTTTTGAATTGAAAGCTGGCCTGGAGACATCTGGGCATGGAGCGGCCGGGGGAGGCCTGGTCTGCTTCTTGGTAGGATGTGGGGGATGGGCCCCGCTTCCTACAGGTTTGTGGAGCGGCTGGGTGTCCAGCCTGCTCCTTGGTGGGAGGCTGGGGAGAGATTCCACTTCCTACAGGTTTGTGGAGCGGCTGGGTGTCCAGCCTGCTCCTTGGTGGGAGGCTGGGGAGAGATTCCCACTTCCTACAGGTTTGTGGAGCGGCTGGGTGCCCAGCCTGCTCCTGGGTGGGAAGCTGGGGAGAGATTCCCACTTCCTACAGGTTTGTGGAGCGGCTGGGTGCCCAGCCTGCTCCTTGGTGGGAGGCGACTGAGAAATCCTCGCTTCCTACAGGTCTGTGGAGAGGCTGGGTGTCCAGCCTGCTCCTTAGTGGGAGGCGAGGGAGAGATCCTCGCTTCCAGCAAGTTTTGTGGAACGGCCGAGAAAGCTCGGTTCGCACCATTGTAAGGGAAGGCGGAGAAGCCCCCACTTTCTATGTTCCATCTGTAAAAAGTTTTTCCAAGATTTTAAGGCAAGGGCGACTCCCGGACTTCCGGGACGGCTCCGCGAGCAGGGCGGTCACTCCCCCGTGACAGAAGCGGGGCACCAGCCGCTCTGAGAGGGGCGGAGGTGATTCCTGCCATTGCCCTGGTCACGGCCGGGGGATGCGCGCGGGAGCGGTCCCAGGAAGCGAACCGGGACCGGGGCTGCCGCTGCGCTGCTTCGGCCCTGCTCTGGCGGAGGCGGGGCCGCCGCTGCGCGGCCACGGCCCGGCTCACTCGCTGCTCCTGGGCCCCGCCCGCACCGTCCCAGAGCGGGCCGGGAGTGTGAGATCTAAGAGCAGGAACGGCCCTATCGCACTTTCCACAGTAACGAGCTTGTTATAAGGACACCCGAGAGCCGCTGTGAGCAGCAGCACGGGCCGAGCGCGGGCGAGCCGGGGCTGCCCCTGGGCGGGGGTGCCCGCATGCCGCGCCCGTCCCCGGCCCGTGCGAGACGGCAGCGAGCGCTCTTTGTCTGCTCTGGTAAGCACTCAAAAGGGAAACACCGAGCCCAAAGAACAAGAAGCCGTTTTTAGGCTCCCTTAAACCATGCTATAAGTAAGCAGAGTCCTGTGTTAACAAATATCTTAGAATGGTTTACTGAGTTAAAATTGTAAAAGACCTTCTCCTGTATCCTTGTGAGTAAAAAAGACCAAGGACTCTTTACTATTATGTAAAATAATCCTGAAACTGGAGAACTAGGGCAGTCAGCAACTGAAAATTGCTGCATCCAACCAGCAGCCAAGAATTGATACATCCAACAGTTGCATGCAACCCACTGTAAGTTTGTTCTGTGAACATAGAAGACATGGACCCTATGCCATGCTACTGAAACTGCATAATGTTATTCTGAAAACGTTTGTGTCAAATCCTAGTATGTTATCTTTCCCAGCACTAACTGATAATGTATTTAAGTCATGACTGTTTGCAGACATGGAAGAAGCCTATTCAGCAGAGCAGACCTGAAAGATGTGCCAAGCCTGGGAAGCTGTATTGCAGATGAGAGCAGCTTCATTGCGAATGGCAAACAAAAGACAGTTATGCCAGTAACAACCCACGAACCAGGTAACCATGAGAAAAGTGTTACCATCAAATGTGCCATCCAAAAAGCTGAAAACTATTATATCAATGAAAGATCTAGAACTGAGCAAAGTCATCTAGAAGGAAGGAAGACTAGCAACTATTCAAGCCTAGAGACTGAGTCTATGTTGAATGAAGGGACAGTAATATTACGAGCTAAGTAAAAAGAGTCATTCAAAGTCCTGACTACCCTCACCAAATCCAAAGCTGCTGGCAGAGAGCCTTGAATTCACTGCTCCAGAGTTAAGAAGACGTCTGCTCCATAGACAGCCAGAAAACAGAGACTGATACAAATTGAGATGATATGATTTAAACTGTTCTTTTTTACCTCTTATCTGTACAGTTGGTAACCGTGATTCAAATTTGGTCCTAAAATTTGCATGTAACTCTAGTCCAAAATGTATCCAAAAGCTCTTCATAAGGACAACTTGTCAAAGTTGAGAATCTGGCCTGGTAAGTTTTGCCCCAAGATAAAGATTGGGCCTGTGCCATGGAGCTGTGATTCCAAATGTAATGTTTAATCATATTAAAGGCTGTTGACAAAACAAAATAGCTCTTAATTTCCTACTAGCCACAAAATCATTAACACTAGTTGTTGTTCTTATGCAAATCTGAATGAAAAATTTTTTTAGAAATTTGGTTGAAAGTTGAAAGCAAACTCAAATTCTACACCAAGTAACTCTCAAAAGAGCTTACTGAACCTTGAATATCTTCAGTACACTCACTTCATGGTTACCAAACTGAACCTTAGATTAAAAGAAATGTTCATAGTTAATTGTAGTTATAATTCAGCATCTGTGTAACAACTAGTTGGGATAGCCAGTTGTATAAACCAAGACGTATGGTTGAATGAGAGATAGAGACTAGACAAGACAGAGGTTTGTTTAGCTCTAAAAAAGGGGAATGATTGCCGTTTGGTTTCTGCCTTTTTTCTTTTATATGTTCTCTGTACTCTCTGCACATATTTTTTGTGGCTCTGTAGCCTACTATATTAATAGCTAGTTTTTCCAGTACCTTTCCATAGCCTTTCCCTAAGCAGAAAGACAAAACAAATTCCAGAGCTCCAAGCCCCAGGGGCTTGCAAGGCCCTGTCCTATCTCAGTTCTTCCTGGGAACCAAGGCCGAGAACAACTCTGAGGTACATTTTCATAAGCAGAGTGCAGCCAGTGCTGAGAGGGGGGCTCCAGGGAAGGGGCTGGACCTGAGGGGGAATTGAATCGCCACTTGTTCTCCTTATTGGTGCCCTTAATTATGCTAATTTCCTAAAAGCGTATAAATATGTACTCACCAACGGGGAGGGCTGGGCTTTTATGGACCACCTCCATAACTGCTCCTGAAGACCTTTCACAATAAAAATTCCCCTTTTATATTACCTCCTTGCTAAAATGATCTCGAGTTTCTTTTCCAGGCTGCAGAAAAAGGCAACACCGGACCCACCTTGAAATGACCGCATGATCAAAAGATCCTTCCCAGACCCAAGCTGCCATCAACTTGAACTCTGGCTGCAATTGTAGGGATAAATGCCTTCTAAAAACTGGCATCATGCATCTGGGGGACTGAATTTTCTTTCACATGGAAATGCGCCATTGTTTCATCAAAGGCCACATATCTGGGAGTTGACAGCCGCATGCTGAAATTCCGCATGGAATAAGATTCCTCGCAGACCCAAGCTGCCACCGACAAGGACCCTGGCTGCCCTTGCAGGGCCAAAACCCTCCTCCAAACTGACATCAAGAAAGTGGGGGGCAGAGTTCTCTTTCCCAGAGAAAAGGACCACTTTTTGTGTCCCGGCCCTAAGGCACTGTGCTCCCGGCTGCCTCCTGAAATTCCGTATGGATCCAAGATTCCTCGCAGGACCCAAGCTCCACCACAGGCGACCCTGGCGCCCTTGCTGGGCCAAAACCCTCCTCCAAACTGACATCACGAAAACTGGGGGGGCAGAGTTCTCTTTCTCAGAGAAAAGGGACACTTTTTGTGTCCCGGCCCTAAGGCACTGTGCTCCCGGACGCCACCTGAAATTCCGTATGGATCAAGATTATTCGCTGACGCAAGCTGCCATCAACCAGGACTCTCGTTGCATTTGTAGGGCTAAAACCCTCCACCAAACTGACATCATGAATCTGGGGGCCTAAGTTTTCTTTCACGTGGAAAAGTGCCATCATTTGTATCGTAGGCCCATGTCTGGGAGTCGACAGATGCCTCTTCAAATTCCACATGGAGGAAGATCCATCACAGACCCAAGCTGCCACCGACAAGGACCCTGGCTGCCCTTGCAGGGCCAAAACCCTCCTCCAAACTGACATCAAGAAACTTGGGGGGCAGAGTTCTCTTTCTCAGAGAAAAGGGACACTTTTTGTGTCCCGGCCCTAAGGCACTCTGCTCCCGACACCACCTGTGAAATTGCCGCGCCCCTCATAAGCGTGGGGGGCGGTGGGGAGGATAGATCCTTTCCCAGACCCAAGCTGCCAATCAGCTAGAACTCTGGGCTGCCAATTGTAGGGCTAAATGCCTAACCTAAAAACTTGGCATTCATGCATCTGGGGGACTGAGTTTTCTTTCACGTGGAAATGCGCATTGTTTGCATCGAAGGCCACATATCTGGGAGTTGTCTGCGTCATGCTGAAATTCCGCATGGATTAAGATTCCTCGCAGACCCAAGCTGCCACCAAGAAGGACCCTGGCTGCCCTTGCAGGGCCAAAACCCTCCTCCAAACTGACATCAAGAAACTGGGGGGCAGAAGTTCTCTTTCTCAGAGAAAAGGGACACTTTTTGTGTCGCGGCCCTAAGGCACTGTTCTCCCTACTGCTTGCTGAAATTCCGCATGGATCAAGATTCCTCGCAGACCCAAGCTGCACCGACAGGGAACCCTGGCTGCCCTTGCAGGCCAAAACCCTCCTCCAAACGACATAACAAGAAACTGTGGGGCAGAGTTCTCTTTCTCAGAGAAAGGGACACTTTTTGTTTGCCCGGCCCTAAGGCCACTCTGCCTCCCGACGCTACCTGAAAATCCCGTATGGATCAAGATTATCGCTGACGCAAGATCCATCAACCCAGGACTCTGTTGCATTTTGTAGCGGCTAAAACCCTCACCAAAAACCGACATCATGAATCTGGGCCTAAGTTTTCTTTTCACGTTGGAAAAGTGCCATCATTTGTATCGAGCGCCCCCATTGGTCTGGAGTCGACTGCCCGCCTCTTCAAATTCCGCATGGAGCAAAGATCCCTCGCAAACCCAAGCTGCCACAATAAAGAGCCCTGGCTGCCCTTGCAGGGCCAAAACCCTCCTCCAAACTGACATCAAGAAACTGGGGGGCAGAGTTCTCTTTCTCAGAGAAAAGGGACACTGTTTGTGTCCCGGCCCTAAGGCACTGTGCTCCCGGTGATGCCGTTTGGTTTCTGCCTTTTTTCTTTTATATGTTCTCCGTACTCTCTGCCCATATTTTTGTGGCTCTGTAGCCTACTATATTAATAGCTAGTTTTTCCAGTACCTTTCCATAGCCTTTCCCTAAGCAGAAAGACAAAACAAATTCCAGAGCTCCAAGCCCCAGCGGGTTGCAAGGCCCTGTCCTATCGCAGTTCTTCCTGGGACCCAAGGCCGAGAACAACTCTGAGGTACATTTTCATAAGCAGAGTGCAGCCAGTGCTGAGAGGGGGGCTCCAGGGAAGGGGCTGGACCTGAGGGCGAATTGAATCGCCACTTGTTCTCCTTATTGGTGCTCTTAATCAATTATGCTAATTTCCTAAAAGCTATAAATATGTACTCACCCCTGGAGGGCTGGGCTTTTATGGACACCTTTCCATAACTGCTCCTGAAGACCTTCAAAATAAAGATCCCCTTTTATATTACCTCCTTGCTAAAATGATCTCGAGTTTCTTTTCAGGCTGGGGGAAAAGGCAACAGTTATTTGGCACACCCAGAAGGGACACGAGAACCTGGTACCCTTCCTCTGGACCGAAAACATCCTGCAAGGAATTCCTTTCTGACAGCAATCTAAGAATTCCCTGCCACGGGCCTGAGGTCGAGACACCATGATCGTTCAAGATCCCACAGGAGGTCAGTATAAAGGTGGTTCTTTTCGTTGTGTAGTGTGTAGTTTGTATGTGTGTGTAATTGTTTATGTATGATGTAATCGTTTAAAGTCAGTAATTGTTAGCGAGCCCAGGACAACCTGGCGTGGTGGTGAGAAAATTTGCTTTTGAAATCATTTCTCCCAAGTTTTTCCTGTTGCCGATTTTCCAACCTGCCCCAGAGATCGGCTGGTGGGGAGGAGGCGGGTGTGTGATCTCGGCTGAGATTGTTCAATGGTAGAGAAAAGCAAATCACAGTGCGAAAGTTTATTTCATGTTTAGCACATGCGAGTTTTGAATTGAAAGCTGGCCTGGAGACAGCTGGGAATGGAGCGGCCGGGGGAGGCCTGGTCTGCTTCTTGGTAGGAGGTGGGGGATGGGCCCCGCTTCCCACAGGTTTGTGGAGCGGCTGGGTGTCCAGCCTGCTCCTTGGTGGGAGGCTGGGGAGAGATTCCCACTTCCTACAGGTTTGTGGAGCAGCTGGGTGTCCAGCCTGCTCCTTGGTGGAGGCTGGGGAGAGATTCCCACTTCCTACAGGTTTGTGGAGCGGCTGGGTGCCCAGCCTGCTCCTTGGTGGGAAGCTGGGGAGAGATTCCCACTTCCTACAGGTTTGTGGAGCGGCTGGGTGCCCAGCCTGCTCCTTGGTGGGAAGCTGGGGAGGGATTCCCACTTCCTACAGGTTTGTGGAGCGGCTGGGTGCCCAGCCTGCTCCTTGGTGGGAGGCGAGTGAGAAATCCTCGCTTCCTACAGGTCTGTGGAGAGGCTGGGTGTCCAGCCTGCTCCTTAGTGGGAGGCGAGGGAGAGATCCTCGCTTCCAGCAAGTTTTGTGGAACGGCCGAGAAAGCTCGGTTCGCACCATTGTAAGGGAAGGGGGAGAAGCCCCACTTTCTATGTTCCATCTGTAAAAAGTTTTTCCAAGATTTTAAGGCAAGGGCGACTCCCGGACTTCCGGGACGGCTCCGCGAGCAGGGCGGTCACTCCCCCGTGACAGAAGCGGGGCACCAGCCGCTCTGAGAGGGGCGGAGGTGATTCCTGCCATTGCCCTGGTCACGGCCGGGGGATGCGCGGGGAGCGGTCCCAGGAAGCGAACCGGGACCGGGGCTGCCGCTGCGCCGCTTCGGCCCTGCTCTGGCGGAGGCGGGGCCGCCGCTGCGCGGCCACGGCCCGGCTCACTCGCTGCTCCTGGGCCCCGCCCGCACCGGCCCAGAGCGGGCCGGGAATGTGAGATCTAAGAGCAGGAACGGCCCTATCGCACTTTCCACAGGAACGAGCTTGTTTTAAGGACACCCGAGAGCCGCTGTGAGCAGCAGCACGGGCCGAGCGCGGGCGAGCCGGGGGTGCCCCTGGGCGGGGGTGCCCGCATTGCCGGCCCGCTCCCGGCCGTTGCGAGGGGCAGCGAGCGCTCATTTGCTTCTGCTCTTGCGTAAGCACTAACAAAAGGAAACACGAGCCCCAAAGACAACCAAGGCCGTTTTTAGGGCTCCCCTTAAACCATGCTATAAGTAAGCAAGAGTCCTGTGGTAACAAAATCTAGGAATGGTTTACTGAGTTAAATTTGTAAAAGACCTTCTCCTGTTCTTGTGAGTAAAAAAGACCTTGCAAGACTCTTTCTATTATGTAAAATAATCCTGAAACTGGAGAAACTAGGGCAGTCAGCAACTGAAAATTGCTGCTCCAACCAGCAGGCCAAGAATTGATACATCCAACAGTTGCATGCAACCCACTGTAAGTTTGTTCTGGAACATAGAAGACATGGACCCTTATGCCATGCTACTGAAACTGGATAATGTTATTCTGAAAAAGTTTGCTGTCAATCCTAGTATGTCTGTTCCCAGCACTAACTGATAATGTATTTAAGTCTGACTGTTTTCAGACCATTCCAGCAGAGCAGACCTGAAAGATGTGCCAGCCTGGGAGCTGTATGCAGATGAGAGCAGCTTCATGCGAGATGGCAAACAAAAGACAGGTTATGCAGTAACAACCACGAACCAGGTAACCATGAGAAAAGTGTTAACATCAAATGTACCATAACAAAAAGCTGAACTGATTATATCAATGAAAGATCTAGAACTGAGCAAAGTCATCTAGAAGGAAGGAAGACTAGCAACTATTCAAGCCTAGAGACTGAGTCTATGGTGAATGAAGGGACAGTAATCTTACGAGCTAAGTAAAAAGAGTCATTCCAAGTCCTGACTACCCTCACCAAATCCAAAGCTGCTGGCAGAGAGCCTTGAATTCACTGCTCCAGAGTTAAGAAGACGTCTGCTCCAGAGACAGCCAGAAAACAGAGCCTGATACAAATTGAGATGATATGATTTAAACTGTTCTTTTGTACCTCTTATCTGTACAGTTGGTAACCGTGATTCAAATTTGGTCCTAAAATTTGCATGTAACTCTAGTCCAAAATGTATCAAAAAGCTCTTCATAAGGACAACTTGTCAAAGTTGAGAATCTGGCCTGGTAAGTTTTGCCCCAAGATAAAGATTGGGCCTGTGCCCATGGAGCTGTGATTCCAAATGTAATGTTTAATCATATTAAAGGCTGTTGACAAAACAAAATAGCTCTTAATTTCCTACTAGCCACAAAATCATTAACACTAGTTGTTGTTCTTATGCAAATCTGAATGAAAAATTTTTTTAGAAAATTGGTTGAAATTTGAAAGCAAACTCAAATACTACACCAAGTAACTCTCAAAAGAGCTTACTGAACCTGAATATCTTCAGGTACACTCACTTCATGTTACCAACTGAACCTAGATAAAAGAAAATGTTCATAGTAACTGTAGTTATAATTAGGCATCTGTGTAACAACTAGTGGATAGCCAGTTGTATAAACCAGAGCGTATGGTGAATGCCAAGAGTAGAGACTAGACAAGACAGAGCTTGTTAGTCTCTAAAAAGGGTAGAATGATTGCCGTTTGGTTTCTCCTTTCTTTTATATGTTCTCTGTACCTTCTGCCCATATTTTTGTGGCTCCTGTTAGCCTACTTATATTAATAGCTAGTTTTCCATACCTTTCCATAGCCTTTCCCTAAAGCAGCAAAGACAAAACAAATTTCCAGAGCTCCAAGCCCCAGCGGTTGCAAGGCCCTGGCCTATCTCAGTTCTTCCGGCGAACCCAAGCAGAGAACAACTCTGAGGTACCATTTTCCATAAGCCAGAGTTGCCAGGCCAGTGGCTTGAGGAGGGCGGGCTCCAGGGAAGGGGCTGGACCTGAGGGGGAATTGAATCGCCACTTTTTCTCCTTTTTGGTGCTCTTAATTATGCTAATTTCCTAAAAGCTATAAATATGTACTCACCCCTGGAGGGGCTGGGCTTTTATGGACACCTTTCCATAACTGCTCCTGAAGACCTTCAAAATAAAGATCCCCTTTTATATTACCTCCTTGCTAAATGGATCTCGAGTTTCTTTTCCAGGCTGGGGGAAAAGGCCAAACACCGGACGGCCACCTGATAATTGCCGCATGGATCAAGATCCTTCCCAAGACCCAAGCTGCCATCAGCTTAGAACTCTGGCTGCAATTGTAGTCTAAATGCCTCCTAAAAACTGGCATGCATGCACTGGGGGACTCGAGTTTTCTTTCACATGGAAAATGCGCCCATTGTTTGCATCGAAGCCGCACATATCTGGGATTTTGACGCCGATGCTGAAATTCCGCTATGGATTAGATTCCCTCGCAGACCCAAGCTGCCACCGACTAGACATGGCTTGCCCTTGATAGCCAAAACCCTCCTCCAAACTACATCAAGAAACTGGGCGCAGATTCTCCTCCTCTCAGAGAAAAGTGACACTTTTGTGTCCCCGCCCGAAGTCACTGTGCTCCCGGATGCCTCCTGAAATTCCGCATGGATTAAAATTCCTCACAGACCCAAGCTGCCACCGACAAGGACCCTGGCTGCCCTTGCAGGGCCAAAACCCTCCTCCAAACTGACATCAAGAAAGGGGGGGGCAGAGTTCGCTTTCTCAGAGAAAAGGGACACTTTTTGTGTCCCGGCCCTAAGGCACTGTGCTCCCGGACGCCACCTGAAATTCCATATGGATCAAGATTATTCGCTGCGGCAAGATGCCATCAACCAGGACTCTGGTTGCATTTGTAGGGCTAAAACCCTCCACCAAACCGACATCAGGAATCTGGGGGCCTAAGTTTTCTTTCCTACGTAGCGCAAAAGTTGCCATTGCATTTGTATCGTAGGCCCCCATGTCTGGGAGTCGACTTGCCGCCCTCTTTCAAATCCGCATGGATTAAGATTCCCCGCAGACCCAAGCCTCCACCGACAAGGACCCCGGCTGCCCTTGCAGGGCCAAAACCCTCCTCCAAACTGACATCAAGAAACTGGGGGGCAGAGTTCTCTTTCTCAGAGAAAAGGACACTTTTT
>JAVTVJ010009314.1:0-12078 GCA_034509425.1 Eopsaltria australis | reverse complement strand
CACAGACCCAAGCTGCCACCAAGAAGGACCCTGGCTGCCCTTGCAGGGCCAAAACCCTCCTCCAAACTGACATCAAGAAAGTGGGGGCAGACTTCTCTTTCCCAGAGAAAAGGGACACTATTTATATCCCGGCCGAAGGCACTCTTCTCCCTGCTCCCTGCTGAAATTCCGCATGGATCAAGATTCCTCGCAGACCCAAGCTGCCACCGACAAGGACCCTGGCTGCCCTATCAGGGCCAAAACCCTCCACCAAACTGACATCAAGAAAGTGGGGGGCAGAGTTCTCTTTCTCAGAGAAAAGGGACACTTTTTGGTCCCAGCCCTAAGGCACTCTGCTCCCGGACGCCACCTGAAATTCCATATGGATCAAGATTCCTGGCTGATGCAAGCTGCCACCGAGAAAACCCTGGCTTCCATGCAAGGCCAAAACCCTCCTCCAAACTGACATCAAGAAAGTGGGGGGCAGAGTTCACTTTCTCAGAGAAAAGGGACACTTTTTGTGCCGCAGCCCTTAGGCACTCTGCTCCCGGACGCCACCTGAAATCCCGTATGGATCAAGATCCTTTCCAGACTCAAGCTGCCATCAGCTAGAACTCTGGCTGCAATTGTAGGGCTAAATGTCTCCTAAAAACTGGCATCATGGATTTGGGAGACTGAGTTTTCTTTCACGTGGAAAAGTGCCATCAATTGTATCGTAGGCCCCATGTCTGGAAGTCGACAGCCGCCCTTTCAAATTCTGCATGGAGGATGATCCATCACAGACCCAAGCTGCCACCGACAAGGACCCTGGCTGCCCTTGCAGGGCCAAAACGCGCCTCCAAGCTGACATCAGGAAAGTTGGGGGCAGAGTTCTCTTTCTCAGAGAAAAGGGACACTTTTTGTGTCCCGGCCCGAAGGCAATCTGCTCCCGGACGCCACCTGAAATTCCGTATCGATCAAGATTACTGGCAGACGCAAGCTGCCATCAACTAGAACTCTGGCTGCAATTGCAGGGCTAAATGTCTCCTAAAAACTGGCATCATGGATTTGGGAGACTGAGTTTTCTTTCACGTGGAAAAGTGCCATCATTTGTATCGAAGGGCCCATGTCTGGGAGACGACAGCTGCATGCTGAAATTCTGCATGGATTAACATTCCTCGCAGACCCAAGCTACCACCGAGAAGGACCCTGGCTGCCCTTGCAGGGCCAAAACCCTCCTCCAAACTGACATCAAGAAAGTGGGGGGCAGAGTTCTCTTTCTCAGAGAAAATGAACATTTTTTGTGTCCCGGCCCTAAGGCACTGTGCTCCCGGATGCCTCCTGAAATTCCGCATGGATCAAGATCCCTCACAGAACCAAGCTGCCACCAAGAAGGACCCTGGCTGCCCTTGCAGGGCCAAAACCCTCCTCCAAACTGACATCAAGAAACTGGGGGGCAGAGTTCTCTTTCTCAGAGAAAAGGGACACTTTTTGCGTCCCGGCTCTAAGCCACTGTTCGCCTTGCTGCCTCCTGAAATTCCGCATGGATAACGATCCCTCGCAGACCCAAGCTGCCACTGACAAGGACACTGGCTGCCCTTGCAGGGCCAAAACCCTCCTCTAAACTGATATCAAGAAATTGGGGGGCAGAGTTCTCTTTCTCAGAGAAAAGGGACACTTTTTGTATCCCGGCCCGAAGGCACTCTGCTCCTGGACGCCACCTAAAATTCCGTATGGATAAAGATGACTGGCTGACGCAAGCTGCCATCAACTAGAACTCTGGCTGCAATTGTAGTGCTAAATGCCTCCTAAAAACTGGCATCATGGATTTGGGAGACTGAGATTTCTTTCACGTGGATAAGTGCCATCATTTGTATCGTAGGCCCCATATCTGGAGTCGACAGCCGCCTCTTCAAATTCCGCATGGAGCAAGATCCATCACAGACCCAAGCTGACCGAGAAGAACCCTGGCTGCCCTTGCAGGCCAAAACCCTCCTCCAAACCGACATCAAGAAGCCAGGGGGCAGAGTTCTCTTTCTCAGAGAAAAGGGACACTTTTTGTGTCCCGGCCCTAAGGCACTGTGCTCCCGGATGCCTCCTGAAATTCAGTATGGATCAAGATTCCTCGCAGACCCAAGCAACCACCAAAAAGAGCCCTGGCTGCCCTTGCAGGGCAAAAACCCTCCTCCAAACTGACATCAAGAGACTCGGGTCAGACTTCTCTTTCTCAGAGGAAAGGGACATTTTTTGTGTCCCGGCCCTAAGGCACTATGCTCCCGGACGCCACCTGAAATGCCGCTCGGATCAAAATCCTTCCCAGACCCAAGCTGCCATCAACTAGAACTCTGGCTGCAATTGTAGGGCTAAATGCCTCCTAAAAACTGGCATCATGCATCTGGGAGATTTAGTTTTCTTTCACGTGGAAAAGCGCCATTGTTTGTATCGAAGGCCACATCTCTGGAAGTTTACAGCCGCATGCTGAAATTCCGCATGGATTAAGTTTCCTCGCAGACCTAAGCTGCCATGGCAAGGAGACTGACTACCCTTGCTGGGCTAAAACCCTCCTCCAAACTGACATCAAGAAAGTGGGGGGCAGAGTTCTCTTTCTCAGAGAAAAGGGACACTTTTTGTGTCCCGGCCCGAAGGCACTGGGCATCCGGATACCTCCTGATATTCCGTATGGATCAAGATTCCTTGCAGACCCAAGCTGCCACCGACAAGGACCCTGGCTGCCCTTGCAGGGCCAAAACCCTCCTCCAAACTGACATCAAGAAAGTGGGGGGCAGAGTTCTCTTCTCAGAGAAAAGGGACACTTTTTGTGTCCCGGCCCTAAGGCACTGTGCTCCCGGACGCCACCTGAAATGCCGCATGGATCAAGATCCTTCCCAGACCCAAGCTGCCATCACTAGAACTCTGGCTGCAATTGTAGGGCTAAATGCCTCCTAAAAACTGGCATCATGGATCTGGGAGACTGAGTTTTCTTTCACGTGGAAAAGCGCCGTTGCTTGTATCGAAGGCCATGTGTCTGGGAGTTGAAAGCCGCATGCTGAAATCCCGCAGGGATTAAGATTCCTCGCAGACCCAAACTACCACCGAGAAGGACCCTGGCTGCCCTTGCAGGGACAAAACCCTCCTCCAAACCGACATCAAGAAGCCAGGGGGCAGAGTTCTCTTTCTCAGAGAAAAGGGACACTTTTTGTGTCCCGGCCCTAAGGCACTCTGCTCCCAGATGCCTCCTGAAATTCCATTTGGATCAAGATTCCTCGCAGACCCAAGCTACCACCAAAAAGAGCCCAGGCTGCCCTTGCAGGGCCAAAACCCTCCAGCAAACTGACATCAAGAATCTGGGGTCAGACTTCTCTTTCTGAGAGAAAACGGACACTTTTTCTGTCTTTCCCCAAAGGCACTATGCTCCCGAACAACACTTGAAATTCCGCATGGATCAAGATTTTTTGCTGACGCAAGCTGCCATCAACCAGAACTCTGGTTGCATTTGTAGGGCTAAAACCCTCCACCAAACTGACATCATGAATCTGGGGGCCTAAGTTTTCTTTCACGTGGAAAAGTGCCATTGTTTTTATTGAAGGCCCCATGTCTGGGAGTCGACTGCCGCCTCTTCAAATTCCGCATGGAGGAGGATCTCTCTCAGACCCAAGCTGCCACGGACTAGGAGCCTGGCTGCCCTTGAGGGGCCAAAACCCTCATCCAAACTGACATCAAGAAACTGGGGGGCAGAGTTCTCTTCCTCAGAGGAAAGGGACACTTTTTGTGTCCCAGCCCGAAGGCACTGTGCTCCCGGACGCCACCTGAAATTCCGTATGGATCAAGATATTTCGCTGACGCAAGCTGACATCGACGTGGACAGTGGTTGAATTTGTAGGGCCAAAACCCTCCACAAATCCGACATCATGAATCTGGGTGGCAGAGTTCTTTTTCTCAGAGAAAAGGGACACCTTTTGTGTCCCGGCCCTAAGGCACTGAGCTCCCAGACGCCACCTGAAATGCCGCACGGATCAAGATCCTTTCCCAGACCCAAGCTGCCATCAACTAGAACTCTGGCTGCAATTGTAGGGCTAAATGCCTCCTAAAAACTGGAATCATGGATCTGGGGGACTGACTTTCCTTTCACGTGGAAAAGCGCCATTGTTGGTGTCGAAGGCCACATCTCTGGAAGTTGACAGCCGCATGCTGAAATTCCGCATGGATTAAGTTTCCTCGCAGACCTAAGCTGCCACTGACAAGGAGACTGACTACCCTTGCTGGGCTAAAACCCTCCTCCAAACTGACATCAAGAAACTGGGGGGCAGAGTTCTCTTTCTCAGAGAAAAGGGACACTTTTTGTGTCCCGGCCCTAAGGCACTGTGCTCCCGGACGCCACCTGAAATGCCGCTCGGATCAAGATCTTTCCCAGACCCAAGCTGCCATCAACTAGAACTCTGGCTGCAATTGTAGGGCTAAATGCCTCCTAAAAACTGGCATCATGGATCTGGGGGGCTGAGTTTTCTTTCACATGGAAAAGCGCCATTGTTTGTATCGAAGGCCACGTGTCTGGGAGTTGAAAGCCGCATGCCTCCTGAAATTCCGCATGGATTAAGATTCCTCGCAGACCCAAGCTACCACCGACACGGACCCTGACTGCCCTTGCAGGGCCAAAACCCTCCTCCAAACCGACATCAAGAAGCCAGGGGGCAGAGTTCTCTTTCTCAGAGAAAAGGGACACTTTTTGTGTCCCGGCCCGAAGGCACTGTGCTCCCGGATGCCTCCTGAAATTCAGTATGGATCAAGATTCCTCGCAGACCCAAGCAACCACCAAAAAGAGCCCTGGCTGCCCTTGCAGGGCCAAAACCCTCCTCCAAACTGACATCAAGAGACTCGGGTCAGACTTCTCTTTCTCAGAGGAAGGGGACACTTTTTGTGTCCCGGCCATAAGGCACTATGCTCCCGGACGCCACCTGAAATGCCGCTCGGATCAAGATCCTTCCCAGACCCAAGCTGCCATCAACTAGAACTCTGGCTGCAATTGTAGGGCTAAATGCCTCCTAAAAACTGGCATCATGCATGTGGGAGACTGAGTTTTCTTTCACGTGGAAAAGCGCCATTGTTTGTATCGAAGGCCACATCTCTGGAAGTTGACAGCCGCATGCTGAAATTCCGCATGGATTAAGTTTCCTCGCAGACCTAAGCTGCCATGGCAAGGAGACTGACTACCCTTGCTGGGCTAAAACCCTCCTCCAAACTGACATCAAGAAAGTGGGTGGCAGAGTTCTCTTTCTCAGAGAAAAGGGACACTTTTTGTGTCCCGGCCCGAAGGCACTGGGCATCCGGATGCCTCCTGATATTCCGTATGGATCAAGATTCCTTGCAAACCCAAGCTGCCACCAAAAAGAGCCCTGGCTGCCCTTGCAGGGCCAAAACCCTCCTCCAAACTGACATCAAGAAAGTGGGGGGCAGAGTTCTCTTTCTCAGAGGAAAGGGACACTTTTTGTGTCCCGGCCCGAAGGCACTCTGCTCCCGGACGCCACCTGAAATGCCGCTCGGATCAAGATCCCTCCCAGACCCAAGGTGCCATCAACTAGAACTCTGGCTGCAATTGTAGGGCTAAATGCCTCCTAAAAACTGGCATCATGGATCTGGGAGACTGAGTTTTCATTCACGTGGAAAAGCGCCGTTGCTTGTATCGAAGGCCATGTGTCTGGGAGTTGAAAGCCGCATGCTGAAATTCAGCATGGACTAAGATTCCTCGCAGACCCAAGCTGCCACCGACACGGACCCTGACTGCCCTTGCAGGGCCAAAACCCTCCTCCAAACCGACATCAAGAAGCCAGGGGGCAGAGTTCTCTTTCTCAGAGAAAAGGGACACTTTTTGTGTCCCGGCCCTAAGGCACTGTGCTCCCGGATGCCTCCTGAAATTCCATTTGGATCAAGATTCCTCGCAGACCCAAGCTACCACCAAAAAGAGCCCAGGCTGCCCTTGCAGGGCCAAAACCCTCCAGCAAACTGACATCAAGAAACTGGGGTCAGACTTCTCTTTCTCAGAGAAAAGGGACACTATTTCTGTCTTTGCCCAAAGGCACTATGCTCCCGGACAACACTTGAAATTCCGCATGGAGCAAGATTTTTTCCTGACGCAAGCTGCCATCAACCAGAACTCTGGTTGCATTTGTAGGGCTAAAACCCTCCACCAAACTGACATCATGAATCTGGGGGCCTAAGTTTTCTTTCACGTGGAAAAGTGCCATCGTTTTTATTGAAGGCCCCATGTCTGGGAGTCGACTGCCGCCTCTTCAAATTCCGCATGGAGGAGGATCTCTCTCAGACCCAAGCTGCCACCGACTAGGAGCCTGGCTGCCCTTGAGGGGCCAAAACCCTCCTCCAAACTGAAATCAAGAAACTGGGGGCAGAGTTCTCTTCCTCAGAGGAAAGGGACACTTTTTGTGTCCCAGCCCGAAGGCACTGTGCTCCCGGACGCCACCTGAAATTCCGTATGGATCAAGATATTTCGCTGACGCAAGCTGACATCGACGTGGACAGTGGTTGAATTTGTAGGGCCAAAACCCTCCACCAATCCGACATCATGAATCTGGGTGGCAGAGTTCTTTTTCTCAGAGAAAAGGGACACCTTTTGTGTCCCGGCCCTAAGGCACTGAGCTCCCGGACGCCACCTGAAATGCCGCACGGATCAAGATCTTTCCCAGACCCAAGCTGCCATCAACTAGAACTCTGGCTGCAATTGTAGGGCTAAATGCCTCCTAAAAACTGGCATCATGGATCTGAGGGACTGAGTTTTCTTTCACATGGAAAAGCGCCATTGTTTGTATCGAAGCCCCCAAGACTGGGAGTCGACTGCCGCTTGCTGAATTTCCGCTTGGATTAAGATTCCTCGGAGACCTAAGCTGCCACTGACAAGGAGACTGACTACCCTTGCAGGGCTAAAAACCTCCTCCAAACTGACATCAAGAATCTGGGGGGCAGAGTTCTCTTTCCCAGAGAAAAGGGACACTTCTTGTGTCCTGGCCTTAAGGCACTGTGCTCCCGGACGCCACCTGAAATTCCGTATGGATCGAAATCTTTCGCTGACGCCAGCTGCCATCAACCAGGACTCTGGTTGCATTTGGAAGGCCAAGACCCTCCACCAAACCGACATCATGAATCTGGGGTGTAAGTGTTCTTTCATAGGGAATAGTGCCATCGTTTGTATCGTAGGCCTCATGTCTGGGAGTCAACTCCCGCCTCTTCAAATTCCGCATGGAGCAAGATCCCTCACAGACCCAAGGTGCCACCGACTAGGAGCCTGGCTGCCCTTGCAAGGCGAAAACCCTCCTCCAAACTGACATCAAGAAACTGGGTGGCAGACTTCTCTTTGTCAGAGAAAAGAGACACTTTTTGTGTCACAGCCCGAAGGCACTGTGCTCCCGGACCCCACCAGAAATTCCGTATGGATCAAGATTATTTGCTGACGCACCCTGCCAACAACCAGGACTCTGGCTGCATTTTTAGGGCTAAAACCCTCCACCAAACCGACATCATGAATCTGGGGGCCTAAGTTTTCTTTCATGTGGAAAAGTGCCATAGTTTGTATTGTAGGCCCCATGTCTGGGAGTCGACTGCCGCCTCTTCAAATTCCGCATGGAGCAAGATCCCTCACAGACCCAAGCTGCCACCGACTAGGACCCTGGCTGCCCTTTCAGGTCCAAAACCCTCCTCCAAACTGACATCAAGAAACTGAGGGACAGAGTTCTCTTTCTCAGAGAAAAGGGACACTTTTTGTGTCTTGGCCCGAAGGCACTGTGTTCCCGGATGCCTCCTGAAATTCCGTATGGATCAAGATTCCTCGCAGACCCAAGCTGCCACCAAAAAAGCCCTGGCTGCCCTTGAAGGGCCAAAACCCCCCTCCAAACTTTCATCAAGAAAGTGGGGGGCAGAGTTCTCTTTCTCAGAGAAAAGGACACTTTTTGTGTCCCGGCCCTAAGGCACCGTGCTACCAGACGCCACCTGAAATGCCACAAAGATCAAGATCCTTCCCAGACCCAAGCTGCCATCAACTAGAACTCTGGCTGCAATTGTAGGGCTAAATGCCTCCTAAAAACTGGCATCATGGATCTGGGAGACTGAGTTTTCTTTCACGTGTAAAGGCACCATTGCTTGTATCGAAGGCCACATGTCTGGGAGTCGACTGCCGCCTCATGAAATTCCGCATGGATTAAGTTCCCTCGCAGACCCAAGCTGCCACCGACAAGGACATTGACTGCCCTTGTAGGGCCTAAACCCTCTTCCAATCTGACATCATGAAACCGGGGGGCAGAGTTCTCTTTCTCAGAGAAAAGGGGGACTTTTTGTGTCCCGGCCCTAAGGCACTTTGCTCCCGGACGCCACCTGAATTTCCGTATGGATCAAAATAATTTGCTGACGCAAGCTGCCAACAACCAGGACTCTGGTTGCATTTGTGGGGCTAAAACCCTCCACCAAACCGACATCATTAATCTGGGGTACTGAGTTTTCTTTCACATGGAAAAGTGCCATCGTTTTTATCGAAGGCCCCATTTCTGGGAGTCGACTGCCGCCTTTTCAAATTCCGCATGGAGCAAGATCCCTCACAGACCCAAGTTGCCACCGACTAGGACCCTGGCTGCCCTTGCAGGGCCAAAACCCTCCTCCAAACTGACATCGAGAAACTGGGGGGCAGAGTTCTCTTTCTCAGAGAAAACGGAAGTATTTGTGTCCTGGCCCGAAGGCACTGTGCTCCCGGACGCCACCTGAAATGCCGCACATATAAAGGTCCTTCCCCGACCTAGGCTGCCATCAACTAGAACTCTGGCTGCAATTGTAGGGCTAAATGCCTCCTAAAAACTGGCATCATGGATGTGGGGGACTGAGTTTTCTTTCACGTGGAAATGCGCCATGGTTTGTATCGAAGTCCCCATGTCTGGGTGTCGACAGCAGCTTGTGGAACTACCGCATGTATTAAATTTCCTCGCAGACCCAAGCTGCCACCGACAAGGACACTGACGGACCTTGGAGGGCCAAAACCCTCCTCCAATCTGACAACAAGAAACTGGGGGGCTGACTTCGCTTTCTCAGACAAATGGGACTCTTTTTGTGTCCCGGCCCGGAGGCACTGTGCTCCCGAACACCACCTGAAATTCCGTATGGATCAAGATAATTTGCTGACGCAAGCAGCCATCAACCTGGACTCTGGTTGCATTTGTAGGGCTAAAACCCTCTACCAAACCGACATCATGAATCTGGGGGCCTAAGTTTTCTTCAACAGGGAAAAGTGCCATCGTTATTATCGAAGGCCCCATGTCTGGGAGTCGACAGGCGCCTCTTCAAATTCCACACGGAGCAAGATACCTCGCAGGCCCAAGCTGCCACCGATTAGGAGCCTGGCCGCCCTTGCAGGGCCAAAACCCTCCTCCAAACTGACATCAAGAAACTGAGGGGCAGAATTCTCTTTCTCAGAGTAAAGGGACACTTTTCGTGTCCCGGCACTAAGGCACAGTGTTCCCGGATGCCTCCTGAAATTCCGTATGGATTAAGATTCCTCGCAGACCAAAGCTGCCACCGACTAGGACCCTGGCTGCCCTTGCCTGGCCAAAACCCTCCACCAAACTAACATAAAGAAACTGGGGGGCAGACTTCATTTTCTCAGAGAAAAGGGACACTTTTTGTGTCCCGGCCCTAAGGCACTGTACTCCCGGGCGCCACCTGAAATGTGGCAGGGATCAAGATCCTTCCCAGACCCAAGCTGCCATCAACTAGAACTCTGGCTGCAATTGTAGGGCTAAATGCCTCCTAAAAACTGGCATCATGGATCAGGGAGACTGAGTTTTCTTTCACGTGGAAAAGCGCCATTGTTTGTATCTAAGGCCCCATGTCTGGGAGTCGACAGCCGCTTGCTGAAATTCCGGAAGGATTAATTTTCCTCGCAGACCCAAGCTGCCACCAACAAGGAACCAGGCTGCCCTTGCAGGGCAAAAGCCCTCCTCCAAACTGACATCAGGAAACTGGGGGGCAGACTTCTCTTTCTCAGAGGAAAGGGAGACTTTTTGTGTCCCGGCCTTAAGGCACTGTGCTCCCGGACGCCACCTGAAATTTAGTATGGATCAAGATAATTCGCTGACGCAAGCTGCCATCAACCAGGACTCTGGTTGCATTTGTAGGGCTAAAACCCTCCACCAAACCGACAACATGAATCTGGGGGCCTAAGTTTTCTTTCACGTGGCAAAGTGCCATCGTTCGTATCGTAGGCCCCATATCTGGGAGTCGACTGCCGCCTCCTAAAATACCGCACAGAGCAAGATCCCTCACAGACCCAAGCTGCCACCGACAAGGACCCTGGCTGCCCTTGCAGGGCCAAAACCCTCCTCCAAACTGACATCAAGAAACTGGGGGCCTGAGTTCTCTTTCTCAGAGCAAAGGGACACTTTTTGTGTCCCGGCCCTAAGGCACTGTGCTCCCGGACGCCACCTGAGATGCCGCTCGGATCAAGACCCTTCCCAGACCCAAGCTGCCATCAACTAGAACTCTGCCTGCATTTGTAGGGCTAAATGCCTCCCAAAAACGGGCATCATGGATCTGGGGGACTGAGTTTTCTTTCACGTGGAAAAGCGCCATTGTTTGTATCGAAGGCCCCATGTCTGGGAGTTGATAGCCGCCTCATGAAATTCCGCACGTAGCTGGATCCGTCACAGACCCAAGCTGCCACTGACAAGGTCATTGACTGCCCTTGTAGGGCCAAAATCCTCCTCCAAACTGACATCAAGAAACCGGGGGGCTGACTTCTCTTTCTCAGAGGAAAGGGACTCTTTTTGTGTCCTGGCCTGAAGGCATTGTGCTCCCGGATGCCACCTGAAATGCCGCACGCATCAATATCCTTCCCAGACCCAAGGTGCCATCAACTAGAACTCTGGCTGCAATTGTAGGGCTAAATGTCTCCTAAAAACTGGCATCATGGATCTGGGGGACTGAGTTTTCTTTCACATGGAAAAGCGCCATTGTTTTTGTCGAAGGCCACCTCTCTGGAAGTTGACAGCCGCATGCTGAAATTCCGCATGGATTAAGTTTCCTCGCAGAGCCAAGCTGCCAATGACAAGGAGACTGACTACCCTTACAGGGCTAAAACCCTCCTCCAAACTGACATCAAGAAACTGGGGGGCAGACTTCTCTTTCTCAGAGAAAAGGGACACTTTTTGTGTCCCGGCCCTAAGGCACTCTGCTCCCGGATGCCTCCTGAAATTCCGTATGGATCAAGATTCCTCGCAGACCCAAGCTGCCACCAAAAAAGAGCCCTGGCTTCCTTTGCAGGGCCAAAACCGTCCTCCAAACTGACATCAAGAAACTGGGGGGCAGAGTTCTCTTTCTCAGAGAAAAGGGACACTTTTTGTGTCCCGGCCCGAGCACTGTGCTCCCCGAGACGCCACCTACAATGCCGCCCCGCGGATCAAGATCCTTTTCAGACCCAAGCTTACATCAACTAGAACTCACGGCTGCAATTGGCCAAGAATTTATTACCTCTAAAAACTGGCATCACGGATCTGGGGGACTGAGTTTTCTTTCACGTGGAAAAGCGCCATTGATTTTTTCGAAGGCCACATCTCTGGGAGTTGACAGCAGCTTGAGGAAATTCCGCATGGATTAAGTTTCCTCGCAGACACAAGCTACCACCGACTAGGACTCTGGCTGCCCATGCAGGGAAACAACCCTCCTCCAAACTGACATCAGGAAACTGGGGGGCAGATTTCTCTTTCTCAGAAAAAGGGACACTTTTTGTGTCCCGGCCCTAAGGCACAGTACTTCCGGACGCCACCTGAAATTCCGTATGGATCAAGATACTTCGCTGACACAGGCAGCCATCAACCTGGACTCTGGTTGCATTTGTAGGGCTTAAACCCTCCACCAAACCAACATCATGAATCTGGGGGGCAGAGTTCTCTTTCGCAGAGAAAAGGGACACTTTTTGTGTCCCGGCCCTAAGGCACTGCTCTCCCTGCTGCCTGCTGAAATTTCTCATGGATCAAGATTACTGGCAGACCCAAGCTGCCACCGAGATGGACCCTGGCTACCTTTGCAGGGCCAAAACCCTCCTCCAAACTGACATCAAGAAAGTCGGGGGCAGAGTTC
>JAVTVJ010009311.1:0-16056 GCA_034509425.1 Eopsaltria australis | reverse complement strand
TTATCAGCCCCTCATTTAGTGCAATTACAAAAACACCACGTTTGGGCTACGAGCAAGAAAAGGACTTTTTTTTGGTTGTTTTTTTCCCCCCCCCTCTCTGCTCTTTTCATTGGTGACTTTCCAACGAGAGCTCCCAGTCTGAGCCTGCTCCTCATCTGGAACACATCAGGCTGCTGAGGAGCTCGGCCCCACGGGGGAAAAGCTTCCCAGAAAGGCCCTGCTGGAGCCACTCATTCATGGAAATCCCTCCAAAAGATCCTTTTGGCTCAATACCATCCCCCAAACCAGAGCTGCACTCATCCCTCACCGCTCTATATATGGAATTATGGAGCCATGAAACGAGGAATTCCTCTCTCTTTCTTTTATGGGCTCAGCCTGAGCTCTTAATACCAAGTTTAGCTTTTCAGGGGATCTTAGAGTAGCTCAGATCCCCTTGGAAAGGGCCCACCTCTGGTGCAAAGGATAATTTTATATTTGTCGTGGAAGAGAGAGGAAAAGAAAAAACCCCAAATATAAATTAGGTTTATTACGATTCCTGCTCCTTCCAGCATTTACAGGAGATCATTTACAGTCTGCTCAGAAGAAAGTTTGGGGTCTAAAGAGTAAAGGACATTTTTAGGGTGCATGAATGCACCTTGCAGAGCACTCAGGATGTCCTGGTGTCTCACTGCCAGACACAAAAGAAACACGCAGATTTCAGCAGCAGGTCAGGACTTCCCAGGCAGGACCAGCAAAGAGAGGGGGCCTGCCTTGCTTTATTTATTCATTTTTATATCTTTCTTAAGACAATCATGGTTTGGTCAATGAGGTTATGCCTTAGGTTCCAATGGTCTGTATTCTATCCCCATCTCCATGGGATGTTGGGGCCGGCTGGGGCAGTGTTCCTGCCTCATCCCTGATGGCCCCAGGCCGTGTCTTCTCATGGGCCAGCTCTTGGAGCCAGCTGGGGCACTTTGCTTTGCTCATCCCCGATGGCTGCAGTTCATGGGCCATTGAGTGCCACTGATAAACTCCATCATCCCATTGGGAGATGCCCCGCCCAGGGGGAGGAACCAAACATTCCTACCTGGATAGAATCTGGGATTTGAAACACCACAAGGCAGCTTTTCCCCTGCATTCCCAGAGGAAGAGCAGACCCTTCTACACCAGCACTGGACCTTCAGAGGAGAACTGCACCTTCCACAGGATCACTGCCTCAACAGAACCACATCTATCACTCCCAGAGCTGCAGCCACCATCTCACTGGACTGCTACCAACACCCTGACCGCCAGGGTGTCAGGTTGGATTCTGACTCTGTCAGTGCTTTTGTATTATTGCATTTTTCTATTAAATTTTAGCTCTGAGTTTGAGTCTCTCACTGATTTGCTTTCAAACTACCACAGGTCACCACCTCTACAATTCCACAGGATAATGACACAGTCTATCATCTTTCTCCACCTTAGGAGAAAGGAATGAAAAACAATCTAGAAGTTCAAAACAATCTAGGCTGATTAGGAAAACAAGGACTGTGTTTATGGAAAATGCATGAGAAATTCTACTACCGAAGTAAAACAGAGAACACTGCAAAAACCAAAGCAACATCCTGGTGCCTCTGATGGAGCCAGGTATTGATCCAGGGCTGCCACAACAACCTCACTGTTCTTGCATTAGGGGGCAGCTGTTGAGTTTTGGTTGTGGATCCTGCTTTTCAGACAATTTAGGATTTGTCTGCTCTTAGCAGTGTTGGGAAAGATGAAATAAGAAAGTCTTATAAATATGATTACTTAGCAAAAGATGCTGAGAATGGAGAAACTCTGAGCGAGATTGAAATGAAGACAAGCTTTGAGATCCCAAAGCCCAGCTCCTGAACAACTGGAAAACAATGGCATGGCCACTGCAGGTGATCCCCCTTGGATTGAACAATCCCCTCTGCTTGCAGACAGCTCCAAGGCTCAGAGCAGACCCCACCAACCTGGCAGAGGCTCCAAAAAGCAGCTTTTAGGGTTTCAAATAGAACACTGGATGGTGATGCAATAGTTCTCATGGGCTGGATGCAAATGGTGTAAGATTTGTAGTTTGTTCTGGATTGGTGAATGAAAATGAGAATATTCAGCACAGAAGATGATTTATGGGATTGGAAATGACAAACTCGCTCTCTTCTTCTTCGACTCCTCTTAGACCTTCGCTCTCAACTCTCTTAGATCCTCGCTCTTTGCTCTTCTCTCCTCTCTCTTCTCTCCTCTCTCTCCTCTCTGCCCTGCTCCAGGCTGTGTCTGGCAGCCCCCAGCAGCTCTCCTACACCCACACCCTTTCACAATGAACCTCACGCTCTCAGACCCGACTGCAGAGCTCTCTCGTCTGTCCCAAACCCACCCACAAACTCTACAAGCAGAATCACTGAGGAGCTCGTCTAGAACAGCACAGCCTGACTGAGCAAACGCTCTCCCTGCCGTGATGGCAGCATCCACAACAAATTCAGGGGGAAAAAACCACAATAATCACAAGCAAAGCAAACTCCAGGGTCTCTGTTTCCTAATAAAACACCATCCCCTCAGGAAATTAATTTGTATGCTTAATTGGTTCAGAGAAATAATCTTCAGCACGATCCCTTAAGGACTTTGCCTTAATCTTCCTTTATTATCCCATGTTTGCTGGCAGGACCTGGAACAGTTCCCGCTGCATTTTGGGATCAGTGTGCGGCAGAATTCCCATTCCTTTGGGATCCACCCGGCCCTGATAAACCTGTGGGATCGTTCTGCAGCTTGTCCTTTGGAGGGGAAAGAGGAATCCCGGATTTCTGGCCGTGCTCCATCCCCTGCAGGAGCTGGCTCTGGCTCAGCCCAGGTCTGTGAGAGCCCTGATTCCAGCTGGGAGCAGCTCCAGGCTCCTGTGCCCTTTTCCCCACGTGCCAGGATGTGCCAGGCAGCTGCTGGGATCACCCAAGAGCTCAGAGGGAATCCCAGGTTGCGCATCCCTTTCTGCTGGATTTGTTTCCATTTCTTTGCTCCGAGATCAGAACCCTCCTGGAAGCCCAACTGGGCTCCCCCTGGGGATAAACCCATCCTGGCAAATTCCAGAGCCCCAGTTTGGCTGGGAGCTGTCCCAGAGGGTGAGCAGCAGGTACCAGGTCATTCCCGAGGGGTCAATCCCATCCTTGCTTGGGATTCTGGAATTTAGATCCTGCCAGAGGAGCCTCTCTGCTGAGCTCTGGACTTTCCCAGCTCTTACAGGGTGAGTTTTGCTTCAGGAATTGCTGGAAACCACGAGACAAAAGCAGATTTTGGTGCAAACTGCACACAGTTCTTTCTGAATCAGGTTCAGAAATTATCAACTCTGTTATCAGCAGAGCAGCTCCCTCCTCCTCAGACCCAGGGGTTCTTATTTAGGCTCAGTTTTGTCTTATTCCCTTCTCCAGAACACAACCCCACTGCCCCTCAATCAGAACAGCAAGCCTGGCTTTAATTAAATTATGTAAAAGCAAGAAACTTTGATTTTTTTCATATTTTTAAGAGGATTGTTCATAGCCCACACAGCATCTGTTGGAGAGCGAGATGAAGTCCCAGAATTTCCCTTTTTCGCTGGGAAATTGGGTGATGCTCACGGGGGAATAAAAAGTGAGTGAAAAAAAGCAGCTCCTTGGATTCCTGCTCTGCTGGAGTGACAGCAAGGGCTGCAGAGCTCAGAGGAATCGTTTGTGACATCAAACAGCAGCTCTGACAGACCTGGAGTGCAGCTTCCTGCAGCTCCTCACGTGCTTATATCAGATTTCTGCTCCTAAAATAAAAGGTGGAAAAGGGAGGAGAGAGACTGTCCCTCTGGGTTTTACAGTGTTCTGTGTTTTACTTCAGTAGGAGAATTTTCTATACATTTTCTATAAACATGGTCTCTGTTTTCTTAACCACCATAGATCGTTTTTGAACTTCTAGATTGTTTTCATTCCTTTCTCCTAAGGTAGAAAAAAAATGATAAACTGTGTCATTAGCCTGTAAAATTGTAGAAGTGGCAACCTCATCGACCAATCCACGGTTGTCTTAAAAAAGATCTAAAAACGAGTGAATAAAAAAAAAGGCAAGCTCTTTCTCTAGTCCTGCCTGAGTAGTTCCTGACCTACTCTGAAATCTCTGCGTTTCTTTCGTGTCCGAGAGTGCAACAAGAGACAAAAGTTGATTCCAGCTCCCAGGATTTGGGAGAGAATCCCAGACCGTGCAGGACACATCCCATCTGCACTACAGCTGGCCTCTCTCTCCTATTTATAGGGCAAGAAAATAACATTTTTGAATCCAGGAGCTGAGGCAGTTGCCAGGGGAAACTCGATATTCGAGAGGGAAAATTGTTCTTGCATTAGCAAAACTTGGGGGTTTCTGTAGCAGCGGAATGTAAACCAAATGTGACACGAGGAGGAGGAGGAGGAGGAGGAAAGAGTGGGTGGGAAAATGGGAGGATGAAGCAGAAAGTCAGCTCAGGGTTTGGTGTGGAGCTCTGGAATCAGTTCTATCCCTTTCCAGGGGGAATTCACCCCCCTGAGCTCACAGGACAACCCGTGCTGCTCTGCTTTTGTGTGGCACAGGAGTGATAAAATAATATCCAGGCTGAGGAAAGGGGCTGTTTCAGGTCAGGGCTCTGCAGCTGGGCTGAGTTTGTGAACAGGCAGAGCTCGTTCACAGCCAGCCCCGCGGGCAGACTGAGCTCAGGCTGCTGCTGCTCCGGCACAAACCGAGCAGCCAAATTCGGGGGTGCTGAGCTCACCCCAGCATCCCTCATGTGCATTTCTGGTCCTGGAATCCAGCTCAGGAAATGCTGGCACTGCTCTTGAGAACATCACTGCTTTGGGGTTTTGGGTTTTTTAATTTCTAAACAGCAGAAAATGGATTTTTTTTTACAAAGAACTGATGAGAAGCGGGCGATGCTCCTGCACCCACACACACACACACGCAGCACTGAGCTGCTGTGGGCACGGAGAGGAATGGAAAATCCATCTGAAGGCACAACAATTGGCTCCTCTTCCCAGGTGTGAGCCACACCCAGAGCCAGCAGCAGCCAGGGAGGGGCGATGCCTTCAGTGGCCACCCAGGAGCTCCAAAGGCTGGCGCAGCCCTGCCTGGCTCCCTTTGGAGCAGCAGCAGCAGCCCAGGTGAGGCTCTGCAGGACCAAAACCTGGCCAGAGCTGCTCCTGTGGCTCAGAGCTGTTCCTGTATAACCCAGAGCTGTTCCTGTGGCTCAGAGCTGTTCCTGTGGCTCAGAGCTGTTCCTGTAACTCAGAGCTGTTCCTGTAACTCAGATCTGCTCCTGTATAACCCAGAGCTCATCCTGTGGCTCAGAGCTGTTCCTGTATAACCCAGAGCTGTTCCTGTAACTCAGAGCTGTTCCTGTATAACCCAGAGCTGTTCCTGTGACCCAGAGCTGTTCCTGTGACCCAGAGCTGTTCCAGTGGCTCAGAGCTGTTCCTGTGACCCAGAGCTGTTCCTGTATAACCCAGAGCTGTTCCTGTATAACCCAGAGCTGTTCCTGTGGTCCAGAGCTGTTCCAGTGGCTCACAGCTGTTCCTGTAACTCAGAGCTGCTCCTGTATAACCCAGAGCTGTTCCTGTGGTCCAGAGCTGTTCCCGTGGCTCAGAGCTGTTCCAGTGGCTCAGAGCTGTTCCTGTAACCCAGAGCTGTTCCTGTATAACCCAGAGCTGTTCCTGTAACCCAGAGCTGTTCCTGTATAACCCAGAGCTGTTCCAGTGGCTCAGAGCTGTTCCTGTATAACCCAGAGCTGTTCCAGTGGCTCAGAGCTGTTCCTGTATAACCCAGAGCTGTTCCTGTATAACCCAGAGCTGTTCCTGTAACCCAGAGCTGTTCCTGTATAACCCAGAGCTGTTCCAGTGGCTCAGAGCTGTTCCTGTATAACCCAGAGCTGCTCCTGTATAACCCAGAGCTGTTCCTGTATAACCCAGAGCTGTTCCTGTAACTCAGAGCTGCTCCCGTGGCTCAGACCCGGGGCTGGCACAGCCTCCCCCCGAGTCAGGCCAGGATTTTCCATTCTGTCACATCCCCATTGATCTCTGCCAGCTCTGGGGCTGTTGTTGGCTGCAGGGCCATCGATCTGGAGCATGAGGATGGGCACGGGTCAGGCGGTGCCACCCCCTGCCCTGCCCCAGCCCTGCTCACGTGGATGGCAAGCTGTGCCCTGTCGTAGCCCAGTTTGTCACCGTGACCTCCCTGGCAAGGGGACAGTCCCCAGAGCCTCAGCTGCCTGCCAGGGGCTGGGCAGAGCATTTGGGGACATCAATTCTGGCAGGTTTGGGGGGGACACAACCCCCCAGGAGCTGCTGCTGCACCCTCAGCTGCTCTTCTGACACGGGCCGTGCTGAGGTTTCCCCCTTTTCGCTGTGCACCGTTAATAAATGCTCTTCTCCCTGCTGGAATTGATGTGTTGGAGGAATTTGTGTCAATTCTGACAACATTTCCCCACTCTCACGACGGGGGTGAAGTGCCTTCAGTGTCAAAACATCCTGTTGTGATGTTTGCAGAGCACTTCCAGGGGCTCCTTTCACGAGGTTGTCTCCAAGTGGGATTTGTTTCCGCAACATCGCGATCGTCTGAAAAAAAATTCTGACAGCCTGGGGATTGTCGTGGTGGGTTTTGGAAGCTTTTTGACTCCCTGCATGCACAAAAGTGTGAAGGTTTTAATTGCTGCCTTTCTAAAGAAAGGGAAAATCAGCCTCCCCCACCTCCTTCCCCTCCCATCTGGAGGTAACTGCATCAAGAAACATTTCTTGCTTAAAATTTGTTTTGCTGTCCTCTCCTCCTAATGATGTTTTCCTCCCTGTGTCTCACACCGTTTGTGTGAGCAAATTAATCTCTGGAGCTCCCAAGACATACAAAAAAAATAAATATATTTGACAGCTGGGAAGCCAAGAGATTAAGGGGGAGATTTTGGTACCTGAAGGCAGGTAAGGATGGGATGTTGTTTGTAAAGCGCCAAGGTCACAAAGATTTCATCTTCAGGCATCAGAACAGCTCTGAAATCTGCCCGTGACTGGCACAGAAATCCACAACAAGGCTGAGAGCAGATCTTTCAAAACATCTTCACAGTGTCTGCTCGTGGCAGCTGCATGAAAAATTCCCCCACGGAGCTGCAGTGGAGTCGGGAGAGCAGGGAACAGAGCCTGGCACGTCTGGAGCCTCTTCCACAGGGCTCCAATCCCCCACTGGCTCGGCACACGTTGGCAGAGGCGTCTGATGACACCGAGAAATATTTGCGAGAGAAAAATCACAGCTTGAACCCTTCACTTGCTCCATCAGCTGAGCTCAAACCGCTCAATGTTTAGGAAAATCGACTTTTTGAGTCACTTTTTGGAGGCCAGCAACCCAGATTGCCCAGATGCTCCACGCCAGGTCGGGCTGAACTGACAGCTCTGAAGCAGGGGGACATTAATTTGTCCCCAAAGAGCCTCAGGGTGCCCAAGGTCAGCTCTGTCTGCCCAGAGCTCAGCCCTGACTGTGCAGCAGCCCCAGACAAACCTGGAGGGACAGAACACTTTTATGGAGGGAACATTAAAAGCTCGCTGGAGAAGGAGACTGTAAAACAACAGCTAAAAATAAAAATAAAAAAAAAAATCCCATAAAGTTTCAGTGTTTTTGAAACAGCAGCGGGTTTAAAAAACGATTGAGTGGCTGTGAGCACAAAGAAACGAGTGCAGGGTTTGGAGTAAGAAATACAGGCTGGGTGATCCTGCCCCATAAACATCTCGGCTGGGCACGGGCAGAGCATTAATTCTGGTGGTTTCTCCGTGCCACAGGACAGCCAGGCAATCGTTGGAGTCGTGCATGATGAAATCTGATGCTGGGGGATAATTCCTGCCATCGATCGGGGCTGGACTCTGCGGTGATTTATGGCCAGGGCTGGGACAGGAGCTCTGCTGCGAGGGCCACTTCAGTTTCTGTGCTGTGTGATGCTCAGAGTTAATAGACTTGGAATTAGGGGCCGTGGAGCTGCTCCTGCTGAGGCAAGCTTGCCTCGAGGGGCTGAGCAGAGGAGAGGGCACAGCTGGCACAGCTGGCACAGCTGGCACAGCTGGCAGGCACCTCAGCAGCGGCGTTTGGATCACTTGGGGGGGACTCGTTCTCAGCAGGAGAGCAGAAACATCAAAGCAACTTCGGATCACAGTGAAAAATAAATTAAGGAGTGGCTACAGCTCAAGGGTGTAAATCAGAGCTCAGAATCGATGGGGCTGCACTGAGCTGTGCTGGGCAGGGACACACAGGTTCAATTCTGCCTTCTTCTGACACAGGTATGAAATACAGAGCCTGGCGTCCGTGCCCAGAGGAGCAGGGAGCTGTAAACAAAGCTGAGAGATGGCCCAGGAGACCCAGCCAGTGCTGAGGCCTTTCTCTGCTCTTAGGAAATAAAGGCTCAGACAGGGTCAGAGGGTTGGGGTCGTTTCCGTCGGGATTTTAATAGGATCCCATCCCATGGCTTCTGCCGTCCAGGTAGAACGCGGCGCCAAAGCCCCGTCCCCCCAGTCGAGTGTACAATTAAAGACTCTACTCATTAGCAGATCTACCAGGAGGGCCCAAGAAGGGCCTGGGTGGGCTCACTTCCAGTTTACAGAATCTGTCCTGCCAGGAGACCTTGAGGGCCCATGCAAACAGAGTGTTTGGTCTCTAACTCTCCGTGGTTTCAGGGGTGTTTGGTCTCCCGGCCCCATGAACACCATGAAACCGGGCTGAGCTATCACCTAAAGCATCACAAGTGTGCATGCTGATACTGGGGAATGTAGGGAACAGGGTAAGAAATATTCAGGAGAAAAGCAGAAAAAATCCTTCAGGCATCAGTGCCACCCCATCATTCCTGCTGCCATCCCTCCCTGGGGCTCAGCATGGGCAGCTCCAGAGCCAGGCAGGGTCTCGCTTCTGCCTTTGGTGTGGGGGGCTGTAAACATCCAGTGTTCCCCTGCCTGGGCAGCACAGGACAGGAGAAACATCAATCCAGGCTGATTCTGGTTCTCTTTCTTCTCCATCTCTTCTCTTTCCCACCCTCCAGCTCTTCCTGCTTTCCACCAGCTGCCCAAGAAATCCATTTATTCAAATGAACAAAGTCTGTTCGTGTGGGGAAACAGAACCCATTTTCAGTATTATTTTACACACAAACCAAACGTGATAGAGGGATTCCTCCAGCTCGGCCACATCCATTTAATGGCCATTGATGCAGGAAGAAGGGATTTGATTGGAGTTTGCAGTGTGCTTTGCAGGGAGATGTGGCTGGACCAGCTTTCCAAGGGCTGCTGGAGGTCCAGGCTGAGCTTCTGGATCCAGAGGGATCCACATGAGGGAGGAACAAGCAAATTGCCCTGGCAAAGCGAGAGGAGGGGAATTATTTCCAATCTGTGTTCTTGCAGGGAGAGGCTTCCCCTGCTCCACTTCCACGGAGCTCCTGGGTGGCAGAGTGAGCAGAAAATAGCTTGGAGCAGCTTGTGCAAGTGTTCTCTGGAAGGGGAAGAGTGTTTTCCTCTGTGCTGCCAAGCTGTGAGCACATCGGAGGAGGGCATGGCTGTGCTGGCACCCGCAGGGCTCAGGCTGCCTCAGGGTGGCTCCTCCACACCTCAGCCCTGAGCCTTTGGAGGAGCAGCACCGTCATTATCAGCTCAGGGCATGTGAGGAACGTTTGGGTTTAACCTCTCCACCAGCAGAGAGGGCCTTTGAAAGCCCCCTGGCAAGCTGTTCCTGCTGGGGGGCAGAGTGCTGCCTGAACTTGGGATTTTGCTGGTTTTTTTCCAGGGTCTGTTGTGGGCTCACCTGGACAGGTGAGGTTGCAGGTAATGTCCAGCAGGATTGTGTGCTTTGAGGCCTTTGTCCCACAGAAAGGAGAGGAATTAGGAGATGGAGCAGGGGTTGAATGAGGAGGTGGAGCTGGGGTTGGATGAGAAGGTGGAGCAGGGGTTGAATGAGAAGGTGGAGCAGGGGTTGAATGAGGAGGTGGAGCTGGGGTTGGATGAGAAGGTGGAGCAGGGGTTGAATAAGAAGGTGGAGCTGGGGTTGAATGAGAAGGTGAAGCTGGGGTTGAATGAGGAGGTGGAGCTGGGGTTGATTTAGGAGATGGAGCTGGGTTTGAATGAGGAGGCTGAAAGGATCTCAATGTCTGGCTCTAGAGCTGCTGCTCTGCTGAAATTTGGGGGGTTTTAAACCCCAAAGTGCCTTTGAGACATCAGAGATGGGGGGAAATGCGGGTTTGGGTGTGAACTGGCAGTACTGGGATGAACTGGGAGCACTGGGCTGTGGCACCAGTGGAATTGGTGAGGAAAGGTTTGGTTCTCCTCCTGGAAGCTCCGTGTGAGCAGGAGAAGCTGAGGAGAGCAGCAGATGTGAGTGAGGCTCTCCAGGAGCACAGGGAACAATGTCCACAGCCCTGTTTGCTTTCCAAGGGCCTGTACACAGCAAATTAAAATCAAATATTGGCTCTGCAGCAGCAGCTCCTGAGGGGAGAGGGGATTTTTGCCTGCTGAGTGGCTGGGTTTGTGTGGGGATTCATCCCAGGCTCCACCCCACAAACCCTAACTCAATATTTGCCCATCTGGGCTGGGTTGACCCATCCCCAGTTGCTGCCACGGGCAAAACTTGGGGGAAATTAATTTAATTTATGACCAGTCCAATCAGAGGAAATAAAACCTTGTCTTAAAACACTTTCACTCCCTCCCAGGCTTGGTTTTACTCCCATTTTTTTCTGAACTTCTTCTATCCCAGCAGCTCAGGGGACAGAGAATGGGGTTTTGTTGCTTCTTTAAGCATCTCTGTTTTCCTTTTCTCTAAAGGAAAAAAAAAAGAAAAAAAAAAAGAAAAAAGAAAAAAAAGAAAAAAAAAGACAAAGAAAAAAAAAAGAAAAAAAGAGAAAAAGAAAAAAAAAAGAGAAAAAGAAAAAAAATAGAAAAAGAAAAAAAGAAGAAAAAGAAAAAAAAAAAGAAAAATAATTAATAAATACTCAGAAAAATGGCAGGTGTGCAAAGAAAAGGGCTGGAATTAAGGGCGAGCTCTTGGAAAAGGAATCTGCTGTGCCCTGAAAGTGAATTCCTGCTTCTCCCTCCCATCCCAGGCTCCCTGCTCATCCCTCCCTGCACAGGACGCACAAACCCAGCTCGGGTTCCAGCTTTTGGAGCACAAACAATGCTAATTAGCCAATGTTTTGTGGGGAAAACAGAAAAGTCAAAATATTCCTGCAGATGCACATATGGCCAGATCCTCGCCTGGTGTCAGCGCTCGCAGCTCCGCTGATTTCTCTGGAGCTGGGCCACGCTTTTCTCCTGCTCTGCCTCGCTGGAGCTGAGCTGATTTTGGCTTTTCTGAGTTACAGATCTGGGTGATGCCTGAGGGATTTTTTTCTGCTTTTTCTCCTGAATATGTCGTACCCTGTTCCCTACATTCACAGGTATCAGCATGCACACTTGTGATGCTTTAGGTGATAGCTCAGCCTGGTTTCATGGTGTTTAGGAGGCCCGTAGACTAAACACCCCTGAAACCACGGAGAGATAGAGACCAAACACTCTGTTTTCGTGAGCCCTCAAGGTCTCCTAGCAGGACAGATTCTGTAAACTAGAAGTGAGCCCACCCTGGCCCCTTATTGGGCCCTCCTGGTAGATCTGCTAATGAGCAGAGTCTTTAATTGTATACTGAATTGGGGGGAAGGGGCTTTTGCGGCGTGTTCTACCTGGACGGCAGAAGCCATCGAACGGGATCCTATTAAAATCCCGAGGTAAACAACCCCCAACCCTTTCACTGTGTCTGAGCCTTTATTTCCTAAGACCAGAAAAAGGCATCAGGGCCATTGTTGGTATAAAAAATCCGGGGTGTGGATGTTGTTGTGGCGAACAGCCCCGTTCCCAGCAATCCCATGGAGCAGGCCCGGCTCTGCTGGTTTGGGGAGCAGGAATTCTCATTTTCCAATGGAATTTTAGAGATGCTGGAAGGTGCCCGCCTGCCCCCAGGCAGGAATTGCAGTTGGCAGCTCTGGCTCCTGGCAGGGCTGGGCTCGGGGTGGGCGCTCAGTGCAGATCCAAATGGGAGGCCTGGAATGCAAATTGTTCCCAAATATTTGGTGTTTGGTCACGACAGAGGTCAGGGAAGTGCAGAGGGAGGAAATTCTGCTCTGTATTTGATGGGAAATGAGAAATCACCCTCAAAAACGGGCCATGAATGGATGAAAACAGGAGTTTAACTGAGGATTAAATCTGTGGAAGTTGAGATTTGAATGCAGCAAACCTTAAACCCCCCACCAGTCAATTAAAATAAAATAGAATAAAATAAAATAAAATAAAATAAAATAAAATAAAATAAAGTAAAATAAATAAAATAGAATAAAATAAAATAATAAATTTAAATATAGTTAAAACAAACAAATAATTAAATAAAAAAAATAAATAAATAAAATAAGAATATAAATAAAATAAAATAAAATAAAAATAAAATAAAATAAAATAAAATTAATTAAATATAATAATTAAATACATAAAAATAAAATAAATAAATAAAAAAAACAAATAAAATAAACTAAAATATAAAGAATATAATAAATAATAATAAAAGAAAAGAATTTGAAATAAAATACAAATAAATAAACTAAAATATAAAATAAAAATAATAATAAAAATAAATAAATAAAATAAGAATATTATAAAAATAAATAAAATAAAATAAAATAAAATAAAATAAAATATAAAATAAAATAAAATAAAATAAAATAAAATAAAATAAAATGTCTTTCCTTAAAAAGAACTCTCTCAAGGCAGCACAATTCTCACAGAGCTCGTGCTGGACCATGAAGTGGAAGTTTTCCTGCCTGGTTTGTCAATTGGAGGAATAAATGGAGTTGAACATTAACAGAACCCTCCAAAGGGCATTTTGAAACAGGAGAGGAGGGGAAGCGAAACAGAAACCCTCAAAAAGGAGGAGAAACAGCAAAAATGCCAGTGAAGCTCGAGCAGGCACACGGTGAGAGGGGATCCTTGGGGAAAAAAAACCCCAAATATTTAAAATGCGAATGCTGGTGACCTGTTTCTAGGAATTTCTCCATGAGAAAATTCATATTCTCTCATGAGCTGAGTGAGCCCCTTGTGCTCTCCTGGAGCCACTAAATTCGAGGGGAATTAAAAATCCTGGATGGTGAATTTTGCTCTCTCTCAGGAGGTCCCTTGGTTGTGTGATGGCTTTCAGATTTTGAAATAAACGTGCCCTTTGGAAATGAAAAATCACTCTCTGTCTGTGGAGTCAATAATGACACATCTCTCATAATTAATCAACTTTTTATTTTATCCTTGTGTAGAGGCACGAGCCGGAAACTGCTTGGAGAAAAGCAGAGCTGCACAAGGGGGGAAAAAAGGGAGTAAATCAGTAAATCCATGTGGATTCCTGAGAGCAGGGAATCCAGGCATGACTTCTGTCAATGCATGAATGCACCGTTTGTAATGAGAAATAAAACCCCTCGTTAAAAAAAAAATGAATGTACGAGGCATTGAAAAGTCTTGTTTTTTTGTGAAGTCCCACTCTGCCTTTCTTTGGAAAGCCCAAAAATGAGGTTGCACGCAATGTTTTATTTATTGGGACCGTTTTTCCTGACGGTGCAGTTTGGGATGGGGGGAAAATAACGTGGGAATGAGAGGTAGGGGCAGCTTGGAGAGGGGGAAAGGAGACAAACACCCTTTTCTCTTCATCCCACTGCTGTGCAGGGCACAGCAACTCCTCTTTCAGCCCAAAACCTGGCGCTGAAGTTAAAATGTTGGGGTTCTAAATCTGATAAAAGTCAGTGCTAGCATTTCCTGGCCCAGGTAGGGCAGAAAATTGAGTTATTTTTGCTCTAAAAAGCCTCTGCCCAACTCTTGGCGTGGGCACAGGCACGGGAGGGGCTCTGCCTGCAGCTCTGCATATGCAGATTTCTGATTATTAATTATTGATAGGTCACCAGGAGCCTCAGACACACAAAAACCAGGCTGGCACCTCCTGTCAGCCGCTCCCCATCCAAAATCCTCAAGCAGGAAATTTGGAACTCCAGCATTTTAAGGACTGATCCAACAGGAATGATTTGTTTTCCCATTGGAATTGGCACAGGCTGGCAGGGAGCAGCTTTCAGGAGGGAGGATTCCACCAGAGTTTTCATTGCAGGAAAGCTTTTTTGTCATTCCCTGCCCTTTTTTCTGTTCATGGAATGGTTTTTTTGTGGTGTTGAGACGCCAAAGGCAGAGCTGGGTTCCTGCAGAGCTGCGTCCCAAAGGTGCAGGGAATTTATCCTGTGTTTCAGTTCCTGCTGGATTGAGTTCCCCAGGTGTCCCTGGGTGTCCTGGTCCAGTTGTGCCACACTTTGGGTGCAATCTGAGTGAGGGATTTGCAGGCGGAGAGGTGGGAGAAGCTTCCTGGAAGCCCCATGGAACGGGAATTACACAAAGCACCAGCCTGACCACCTGGAGCCTCCTCAGCCAGCTCCTGCTGCAAACCCTGCTGTTATTCCCCTAAAACTCTGCCTGCAGGTCTGAGGCAGGGGCTGGAAATGGGTGGATCCAGCTCCAGGTGCTGCTGGAGAGAATCTGGGACAGATCTGCTCGGATCTCAGGCAGTGGAGCCTGGGAAAGCTCCAGGAAGGAGAGAAATGGGCACTGATGGATTTTCCCAGCAGTGTTTTGGGGGTGTTTCAGCAGCAGAGCAACAGGGGAAGCTCAAGGAGATTTCCCAGCCCCAGAATTGGGAATAAAGGGATCTCTAGTGCATTCCTGGTGATGCCTGAAGGATTTTTTGCTTTTCTCCTAAACACCTTTCCCACAGTTCCCTGTACCCACAAGTATCAGCACACACACTTGTGATGCTTTAGGTGTGAGAACTCAGCCTGGTTTCTTGGTGTCCCAAAGGCCGGGAGACCAAACACCCCAGAGCTGCAGAGTCAGAGACCAAACATTCGATTGTCCCAAGAACTCAAGGTGCCCTGGCAGGACAGATTCTGTAAACTAGAAGTGAGCCCAGCCCAGCCCCGCGTTGGGCCCTCTCGTTAGATATACTAATGAGTCAGGGCTTTAATTGTAGCCTCGATTGGGGCTGGGAGGGCATTGGGACGCTGTCCCCTGGGTGAAGCCATGCATGGAATGGGATCCTATGAAATCCCGAGGGAAACGACCCCAACCCTCTCACCGTGTGTGAGCTTGGATTTCCTGAGAGCAGGAAAAAGGCATCAGTGGCAATTCCTGCCTTGAGACAAGACGAACAAACAGGAGCTGGAGCCAGCACAGCTGATCTGGCCGTGCCTGGAGCTCCTGTGCTGGCCCTGTCCCCCTTGGGGACATCAGGACATCCATCCCTGGCCACAGCAGCCCTGGATGAACATTCCCCACCAGAATGATCCCTGCAGCCCCAAACTGGGATCCTCCCAGCACAAAGTCCCCACAAATCCTGCGTGGTGACGCTGGTGCTGCTGCAGTGTCCCCAGCTCTGCTCCTGGGCTGCTGCAGCTGCTCCCTGGGGTCAGAAAGGCATCAAAAGAGTGAGCCCTTCATCGCTGATGCTGCTTAATTACTGCCCCTGTTCTGTCCCTGAGGCTGGAAATAAATATTTTTCCGTGCCTGACGAGGCTAAACATAGCCCTGTGCTCCACTGCCAGCTGATTCCCATTTCCATCTCCCCCCCAGCACTGCTCTGCTCTTTCATCTGCTGTGAGCACCCGGCCCTTCAGATGGCTCTGATGGGGACGTTTGCTGGTGTTGGAAGGACCTTCCTTCCCTCCTTCCCTCTGGCTCCATTTTCCAGGGATCACAGCAATGCTCCTGGGCACGCTCTGGATCAGTCTGGGTGACAGAGGAAGGTGTTGGTGACACCCAGGGCATGGCATGTGTGGGAAAAAATGAATAGTGAACAGCCTATTGAATTGTTCTTTTCCTTTCCTTTTTCCTTTTTCCTTTTTCCTTTTTTTTCCTCTTTCCTTTCCTTTCCTTTCCTTTCCTTTCCTTTCCTTTCCTTTCCTTTCCTTTCCTTTCCTTTCCTTTCCTTTCCTTTCCTTTCCTTTCCTTTCCTTTCCTTTCCTTTCCTTCCCTTTCCTTTCTTTCCCTTTCCCTTTCCCTTTCCCTTTCC
>JAVTVJ010009309.1:0-16491 GCA_034509425.1 Eopsaltria australis | reverse complement strand
AAATGACTCAAAAGTGGGCCCAAAATGGCTCTGAAAATGGCCCCAAAAATGGCCTTAAAAATGACCCAAAAATAGGCCCAGAATAGCCCCAAAAATGGCTCAAAAATTACCCAAAAATAGCCCTAAAAATCACCCCAAAATGGCCAAAAATAGTGCCCTAAATGACACAAAAATGGCCCTAAAATTACCCAAAAATGGCTCAAAAATGACGGAAAGATAAACACAAAAATGACCCAAAATGATCCCAAAATAGCACCATAAATGGCCCCAAAAATGGCCCCAAGAATGGCCCTAAAAATGACTCAAAATTGGCCATAAAATGATCTAAAATTTCCCCTATAAATGACCCCAAACAAGGCTCGAAATAGCCCAAAGAAATGACCTAAAAATGACCCAAAATGGCCCAAAAATTGCCCAAAAATTAGACCCTAAAAGGCCCTAAAAATAGCCCCTAAAAGGCCCCCAAAATGGTCCAAAAATAACCCAAAAATTGGCCCAAAATTGACCCAAAAATAGCCCCAAAATGGCCCTAAAAATGGCCTCCAAAATGAGCCAAAATGGGCCGTAAATAACCCAAAATTCCGCCTATAAATCACTGAAAAATAGGCCCAAAATAGCCCAAAAAATGACCCAAAAATCACCCCAAAATGGCCCATAAATCGCCCAAAAATGACTCAAAAATTGACCCAAATACGGGCCCAAAAGCTCTCCGAAAATCACCAAGAAATAGTCCTAAAACTAGACCCAAAAACGGCTCAAAAATGACCCAAAAAAGGCCCTAAAAGGGCCCAAAGAATGGCCCAAAAATGACCCAAAATTGGCTGTAAAATGATGCAAAACATCCCCAAAAAATGACCCAGAAATTGCACCAAAAATAGCCTTTAAAACAGCCCCAAAAAATGACCCAGAAATGGCTCAAAAATGGCCCAAAAATTGAACTAAAAATGGCCCAAAACAATGATCCAAAAATGGCTCAAAAATGGCTCCAAAATAGCCCCTGAAATTGCCCAAAAAAGACCCAAAAATGACCCAAAATTAAGCCCAAAATAGACTCGAAATACCAAAATGGCCGCCGCAGTACCCGGATGTACTCGGCGCATGCGCACTTGGTCCCGAACTACCAAAATGGCCGCCGCAGTGCCCGGATGTACTCCGCACATGAGTACTACGCCTCCGGACTCCAATATGGCTGCCGCAGTGCCCGGATGTACTCGGCGCATGCGCACTTGGTCCCGAACTATCAAAATGGCCGCCGCAGTGCTCCGGATGTACTCGGCGCATGCGCACTTGGTCCCGAACTACCACCAAATGGCCTCCGCCGACCAGTACCCGGATGTAACTCCGGCGCCATGCGAATTTGGTTTTCCCCGAACCACCAAGAGATGGCCACCGCAGTGCTCCGGATCTTTACTCGGCGCCTGAATGCGCAATTGGCTCCCGAAGACTACCAAAACGCCGCCGAGTGGCCCGGATGTACTCGGCGCATGCCGCACTGGTCCCGAACTACCAAAGTGGCCGCCGCAGTGCCCGATTTACTCGGCGCGATGGCGCACTTGGTCCCGAACTACCAGTATTGGCCGCCCGCAGTGCCACGGATGTACTCGGCGCATGCGCACTTGGTCCCGAAGTACAAAAATGGCCGCCGCAGTGCCCGGATGTACTCGGCGCATGCGCAATTGGTCCCGAACCACCAAAATGGCCGCCGCAGTGCCCGGATGTACTAGGCGCATGCGCACTTGGTCCCGAACTTCCAAATTAGCCGCCGCAGTGCCCGGATGTACTCCGCGCATGCGCAGTTGGTCCCGAACCACCAAAATGGCCGCCGCAGTGCCGGATGTACTCGGCGCATGCGCACTTGGTCCCGAACTACAAAAATGGCCGCTGCAGTGCCCGGATGTACTCGGCGCATGCGCACTTGGTCCCGAACTACCAAAATGGCCGCCGCAGTGCCCGGATGTACTCGGCGCATGCGCACTTGGTCCCGAACTACCAAAATGGCCGCCGAAGTGCCCGGATGTACTCCGCGCACGCGCACTTTGTCCCGAAATACAAAAATGGCCGCCGCAGTACCCGGATGTACTCGGCGCATGCGCACTTGGTCCCGAACTACCAAGATGGCCGCCGCAGTGCCCCGATGTACTCGGCGCATGCGCACTTGGTCCCGAACTACCAAAATGGCCGCCGCAGTGCCCGGATGTACTCGGCGCATGCGCAATTGGTCCCGAACTACCAAAATGGCCGCCGCAGTGCCCGGATGTACTCGGCGCACATGCGCAATTGGTCCCGAACTACAAAAATGGCCGCGCAGTGGCCTGGATGTACTCGAGCGCATGCCGCATTGCGTTCCCCGAACTCACCAAAATGCGCCTCCGCAGTGCCCGGAGTACTCGGCGATGCGCAGTTGGTCCGCAGACGACAGAAATGGGCGCCGCAGTGCGGATGTACTCGGCGCAGCGCACGTCCGCGAACTACCCAAGCATGGCGCCGCACTGCCCGGAATGTACTTCCCGCGCTATGCGCACTTGGTCCCGAACTACAAAATTGGGCACCCGCAGTGCCCGGATGTACTCGGCGCATCGTCATACTCGGTCTCCGAACTGACGCAAAATGGCGCCGCCAATGTGCTCCGGAAATGTTACTCGGCGCAATGCGGCACTGGGTCGCGAACTACCAAATGGCACGCCGAAGTGCCCGGATGTTACGCGGGCGCTATGACTCAGGGTAAGCCTGAACTACCCAAAATTGCCGCCGCCCAGTACGCCGGATGTTACTCGGCGCATGCGCAATTGGTCCCGAACTACCAAAATGGCCGCCGCAGTGCCCGGATGTACTCGGCGCATGCGCACTTGGTCCCGAACTTCCAAAATGGGCCGCCGCAGTGCCCGGATGTACTCGGCGCATGCGCACTTGGTCCCGAACTACCAAAATGGCCGCCGCTGTGCCCGGATGTACTCGGCGCATGCGCACTTGGTCCCGAACTACCAAAATGGCCGCCGCAGTGCCCGGATGTACACACAAATGTCCCCCAAAAATGATGGAGAAATGGCCCCAAAAATGACCCAAAAAGGCACAGAAATGGCCCTAAAGATGACTCAAAAATAGCCCATAAAAGGCCCCAAAAACGACCCAAAAATTACTCAAAAATAGCCCCAAAGATGACCCAAAAATGACCCAGAAATGACCCAAAAAAGCCCCCAAAAGGCCACCAAAATGACCCAAAAATGACCTCAAAAATTCCCCCGTAAATGACCCAAAAATGGCCCTGAAATGGCCACAAAAATGGCCCCGATAGTGGCGCAAAAAAGACCAAGAAATAGCCCAAAAATGGCCCAAAAATGACCCAAAAATAAGCCCAAAATAGACTCAAAAAATGAATCAGAAATTGACCCAAATATGGGCCCTAAATGTCCCCGAAAATGGCCCAGAAATGACTCCAAAAATGACTCCATAAATGGACCCAAAAGTGACCCCAAAATAGCTTAAAAATTGCCAAAACATGCCCAAAAATTCATCCAAAAACACACCCAAAGATGACCCAAGAATGATCCAAAAATAGCCTAAAAATGACCAAAAACTAGCCCCCAAAAAAACCCCAAAAATGGCCCACAAATGATCTAAAAATGATCCAAAACAATGACAGAAAAATGGCCCAAAAATGGCCCAGAAATGGCCCCAAATGTCTCCAAAAATGGCCTAAAAAATGACCAAAAAATGCACAAAAAAATGACGCAAAAATAACATGAAAATGACTCACAAAATAGCCCAAAATAGCCCCTCACAAAGCCGCTCCCTATGAACGACCAAAAAGTAATGACCCAAAAGACATCCCTGCCATAAATCTGACCAAAAATGACGTAAAAATTGGACAAAAAATGGCCCAAAAATAGACCCAAAATACCTCCAAAAATAACCTGAAAATGACACAAAAAAAGCTTAAAAATAGCCCCAAAAATGACCCAGAAATGGCCCAAAAATGACCCAAAAATAGCCCTAAAAATGACCAAAAAACAGCCCAAAAATGACCAAAAAAATATCCCAAAAAAGACTCATGAAGGGCCCATAAATGACCCAAAAAATGGCAACGATATGCCCCCGAATATGGCCCCCAAATTGGCCAAGAAATGGCCCCGAAAATGAATCAGAAATGGCCCCGAAAATGACCAAAAAAAGACCCAAGAATGGGCCCAAAATGGCTCCGAAGGTGGCCCCAAAAATGAACCCCAAAGTGGCCCAAAATAGTCCAAAATTGACAAAAAAATGGCCCCATAAGTGGTCCAAAAATGACCCAAAAATTGGCCCAGAAGTGACCCAAAAATGGCCGCAAAAATGGCCGCAAAATTGACAAAAAAATGGCCCCAGAAATGGTCCAAAAATAACCCAAAAATTGGCCCCAAAATGACCCCAAAATAGACCTTAACATTTATCCAAAAATGACCCAAAAATGGCCGTAAAATGGTTACAAAACTGGCCATAAAATGACCAAAAATTCACCCCAAAAATGACTCTAAAATGGCCTCAAAAATTGACCAAAAATCGGCCAAACAAAACGCCAAACAATTAGCCTCATATATGACCCAAAATGCCCAAAATAGCCCAAAGTGGGCCTCAAATAATGACCCAAAATCCGGCCCCAATGAATTGACCCAAAACTGGCCCTAAAAATCATGACCAAAAACATGCCACTCAAAAGTGGGACCCCAAAATGGCATCTGAAATGGCCGCTAACAAGCAAGGCCTCTAAAATGACCAAAATAGGCCCAGAATAGCCCAAAATGGCTCTCAAAACGATTACCCCAAATAGCCCTAAAAATCACCCAAATGGCCCAAAAAATAGTGCCGCTTAAATGACACAAAAATGGCCCTAAAAATTACCCAAAAATGGCTCAAAAATGACGGAAAGATAAACACAAAAATGACCCAAAATGATCCCAAAATAGCACCATAAATGGCCCCAAAAATGGCCCCAAGAATGGCCCTAAAAATGACTCAAAATTGGCCATAAAATGATCTAAATTTCCCCTATAAATGACCCCAAACAAGGCTCGAAATAGCCCCAAGAAATGACCTAAAAATGACCCAAAATGGCCCAAAAATTGCCCAAAAAATAGACCCTAAAGGCCCTAAAAATAGCCCCTAAAAGGCCCCCAAAATGGTCCAAAAATAACCCAAAAATTGGCCCAAAATTGACCCAAAAATAGCCCCAAAATGGCCCTAAAAATGGCCTCCAAAATGAGCCAAAATGGGCCGTAAAATAACCCAAAATTCCGCCTATAAATCACTGAAAAATAGGCCCAAATAGCCCAAAAAATGACCCAAAAATCACCCCAAAATGGCCCATAAATCGCCCAAAAATGACTCAAAAATTTACCCAAATACGGGCCCAAAAGCTCTCCAAAAATCACCCAGAAATAGTCCTAAAACTAGACCCAAAAACGGCTCAAAAATGACCCAAAAAAGGCCCTAAAGGGGCCCCAAAAATGGCCCAAAAATGACCCAAAATTGGCTGTAAAATGATGCAAAACATCCCCAATAAATGACCCAGAAATTGCACCAAAAATAGCCTTTTAAACAGCCCCAAAAAATGACCCAGAAATGGCTCAAAAATGGCCCCAAAATTGACCTAAAAATGGCCCAAAACAATGATCCAAAAATGGCTCAAAAATGGCTCCAAAATAGCCCCGGAAATTGCCCAAAAAAGACCCAAAAATGACCCAAAATTAAGCCCAAAATAGACTCGAACTCCCAAAATGGCCGCCGCACGTACCCGGATGTACTCCGCGACATGCTCAGGTAGGTCCTGAATACCAAAAATGGCCGCCGCAGTACCCGGATGTACTCCGCGCTATGCCCTTCAGTAATCCGCTGAACTACCAGGAATAGGGCCGCCGCCAGTACCCGGATAGTTACTCGGCGCTATGCCGCCAATTGGTCCCGAACTACCAAAATGGCCGCCGCAGTGCCCGGATGTACACACAAATGTCCCCAAAAAAGATGGAGAAATGGCCCCAAAAATGACCCAAAAAGGCACAGAAATGGCCCTAAAGATGACTCAAAAATAGCCCATAAAAGGCCCCAAAAAACGACCCAAAAATTACTCAAAAATAGCCCCAAAGATGACCCAAAAATGACCCAGAAATGACCCAAAAAAGCCCCCAAAAGGCCACAAAAATGACCCAAAAATGACCTCAAAAATTCCCCCGTAAATGACCCAAAAATGGCCCTGAAAATGCCACAAAAATGGCCCCGATAGTGGCGCAAAAAAGACCAAGAAATAGCCCAAAAATGGCCCAAAAATGACCCAAAAATAAGCCCAAAATAAACTCAAAAAATGAATCAGAAATTGACCCAAATATGGGCCCTAAATGGCCCCGAAAATGGCCCAGAAATGACTCCAAAAATGACTCCATAAATGGACCCAAAAGTGAACCCAAAATAGCTTAAAAATTGCCAAAACATGCCAAAAAATTCATCCAAAAACACACCCAAAGATGACCCAAGAATGATCCAAAAATAGCCTAAAAATGACCAAAAAATAGCCCCCAAAAAAACCCCAAAAATGGCCCACAAATGATCAAAAAATGATCCAAAAAAAAGACAGAAAAATGGCCCAAAAATGGCCCAGAAATGCGCCCCAAATGTCTCCAAAAAATGGCCTGAAAAAATGACCCAAAAAAATGGACCAAAAAATGACGCAAAAAATAACATGAAAATGACTCAAAAATAGCCCAAAAAAATAGCCCCTAAAGCGCCCCATGCAACGCACCAAAAAATGACCAAAAAAAATCCCTCCATAAATGCACCCAAAATGACGTAAAAATGCGACAAAAAATGGCCCAAAAATTAGACCCAAAAAATACCTTCCAAAAATAACCTGAAAATGACACAAAAAGCTTAAAAATAGGCCCCAAAAATGACCCAGAAATGGCCCAAAAAGGACCAAAAATAGCCCTAAAAATGACCAAAAAACAGCCCAAAAAATGACCAAAAAAATATCCCAAAAAAGACTCAAGAAGGGCCCATAAATGACCCAAAAAATGGCAACGATATGCCCCCGAATATGGCCCCAAAATTGGCCAAGAAATGGCCCCGAAAATGAATCAGAAATGGCCCCGAAAATGACCAAAAAAAAGACCCAAGAATGGGCCCAAAATGGCTCCGAAGGTGGCCCCAAAAATGAACCCCAAAGTGGCCCCAAAATAGTCCAAAATTGACAAAAAAATGGCCCCATAAATGGTCCAAAAATGACCCAAAAATTGGCCCAAAAGTGACCCAAAAATGGCCGCAAAAATGGCCGCAAAATTGACAAAAAAATGGCCCCAGAAATGGTCCAAAAATAACCAAAAAATTGGCCCAAAAATGACCCCAAAATAGACCATAACATTTATCCAAAAATGACCCAAAAATGGCCGTAAAATGGTTACAAAACTGGCCATAAAATGACCAAAAATTCACCCCAAAAATGACTCTAAAATGGCCTCAAAATTGACCAAAAATGGCCCAAAACAACGACCAAAAAGAGCCTCATATATGACCCAAAATGGCCCAAAAATAGCCCCAAAATGGCCTCAAAAATGACCCAAAAATGGCCCCAAATTGACCCAAAACTGGCCCTAAAAATGACCAAAAACTGACTCAAAAGTGGGCCCAAAATGGCTCTGAAAATGGCCCTAAAAATGGCCTTAAAAATGACCCAAAAATAGGCCCAGAATAGCCCCAAAAATGGCTCAAAAATTACCCAAAAAATAGCCCTAAAAATCACCCCAAAATGGCCCAAAAATAGTGCCCTAAATGACACAAAAATGGCCCTAAAATTACCCAAAAATGGCTCAAAAATGACGCAAAGATAAACACAAAAATGACCCAAAATGATCCCAAAATAGCACCATAAATGGCCCCAAAAATGGCCCCAAGAATGGCCCTAAAAATGACTCAAAATTGGCCATAAAATGATCTAAAATTTCCCCTATAAATGACCCCAAACAAGGCTCGAAATAGCCCCAAGAAATGACCTAAAAATGACCCAAAATGGCCCAAAAATTGCCCAAAAAATAGACCCTAAAAGCCCTAAAAATAGCCCCTAAAAGGCCCCCAAAATGGTCCAAAAATAACCCAAAAATTGGCCCAAAATTGACCCAAAAATAGCCCCAAAATGGCCCTAAAAATGGCCTCCAAAATGAGCCAAAATGGGCCGTAAAATAACCCAAAATTCCGCCTATAAATCACTGAAAAATAGGCCCAAAATAGCCCAAAAAATGACCAAAAAATCACCCCAAAATGGCCCATAAATCGCCCAAAAATGACTCAAAAATTGACCCAAATACGGGCCCAAAAGCTCTCCGAAAATCACCCAGAAATAGTCCTTAAACTAGACCCAAAAACGGCTCAAAAATGACCCAAAAAAGGCCCTAAAAGGGCCCCAAAAATGGCCCAAAAATGACCCAAAATTGGCTGTAAAATGATGCAAAACATCCCCAATAAATGACCCAGAAATTGCACCCAAAATAGCCTTTAAAACAGCCCCAAAAAATGACCCAGAAATGGCTCAAAAATGGCCCCAAAATTGACCTCAAAATGGCCCAAAACAATGATCCAAAAATGGCTCAAAAATGGCTCCAAAATAGCCCCTGGAAATTGCCCAAAAAAAAGACCCAAAAAATGCACCCAAAAATAAGCCCAAAATAGACTCGAAACTACCAAAATGGCCGCCGCAGTACCCGGATGTACTCCCGCGCATGCTCAGTAGGCCCTGAAATTACCAAAAGTGGCCGCCGCCAGTACCCGGATGTACTCCGCCGCATGCTCAGTAATCCGTGAACTACCAGAATGCGCCGCCGCAGTACCCGGATGTAACTCGGCGCATGCCGCAATGCGTCCCGAAACTACCAAAAATGGCCTTCCGCCAGTGCCCGAGATGTACACACAAATGGTCCCCAAAAATGATTGGAGAAAATGGCCCCCAAAAATGACCCAAAAAAGCACAAGAAATGGGGCCCTAAAGATGACTCAAAAATAGCCCATAAAAGGCCCCAAACACGACCCAAAAATTACTCAAAAATAGCCCCAAAGATGACCCAAAACTGACCCAGAAATGACCCAAAAAAGCCCCCAAAAGGCCACAAAAATGACCCAAAAATGACCTCAAAAAGTCCCCCGTAAATGACCAAAAAATGGCCCTGAAATGGCCACAAAAATGGCCCCGATAGTGGCGCAAAAAAGACCAAGAAATAGCCCAAAAATGGCCCAAAAATGACCCAAAAATAAGCCCAAAATAGACTCAAAAAATGAATCAGAAATTGACCCAAATATGGGCCCTAAATGCCCCCGAAAATGGCCCAGAAATGACTCCAAAAATGACTCCATAAATGGACCCAAAAGTGACCCCAAAATAGCTTAAAAATTGCCAAAACATGCCCAAAAATTCATCCAAAAAAACACCCAAAGATGACCCAAGAATGATCCAAAAATAGCCTAAAAATGACCAAAAAATAGCCCCCAAAAAAACCCCAAAAATGGCCCACAAATGATCTAAAAATGATCCAAAACAATGACAGAAAAATGGCCCAAAAATGGCCCAGAAATGGCCCCAAATGTCTCCAAAAAGGGCCTAAAAAATGACCAAAAAATGGACCAAAAACTGACGCAAAAATAACATGAAAATGACTCAAAAATAGCCCAAAAAATAGCCCCTAAAAGGCCCCATGAACGACCAAAAAATGACCAAAAAATCCCTCCATAAATGACCCAAAAATGACGTAAAAATTGGACAAAAAATGGCCCAAAAATAGACCCAAAATACCTCCAAAATAACCTGAAAATGACACAAAAAAGCTTAAAAATAGCCCCAAAATGCACCAGAAAATGCACCCAAAAAATGACCCAAAAAATTAGCCGCTAAAAAATGACCAAAAAAAACAGCCCAAAAATGCACCAAAAAAATATCCCAAAAAAGACTCAAGAAGCGGCCCATTTAAATGACCAAAAAATGCAACGATTAATGCCCCCGAATATGGCCCCAAAAAATTGGCAAGAAATGCCCCGAAAATGAATCAGAAATGGCCCGAAAATGACCAAAAAAAGACCCAAGAATGGGCCCAAAATGGCTCCGAAGGTGGCCCCAAAAATGAAACCCAAAGTGGCCCCAAAATAGTCCAAAATTGACAAAAAATGGCCCCATAAGTGGTCCAAAAATGACCCAAAAATTGGCCCAAAAGTGACCCAAAAATGGCCGCAAAAATGGCCGCAAAATTGACAAAAAAATGGCCCCAGAAATGGTCCAAAAATAACCCAAAAATTGGCCCAAAAATGACCCCAAACTAGACCTTAACATTGATCCAAAAATGACCCAAAAATGGCCGTAAAATGGTTACAAAACTGGCCATAAAATGACCAAAAATTCACCCAAAAAATGACTCTAAAATGGCCTCAAAATTGACCAAAAATGGCCCAAAACAACGACCAAAAATAGCCTCATATATGACCCAAAATGGCCCAAAAATAGCCCCAAAATGGCCACAAAAATGACCCAAAAATGGCCCCAAATTGACCCAAAACTTGCCCTAAAAATGACCAAAAAATGACTCAAAAGTGGGCCCAAAATGGCTCTGAAAATGGCCCTAAAAATGGCCTTAAAAATGACCCAAAAATAGGCCCAGAATAGCCCCAAAAATGGCTCAAAAATTACCCAAAAATAGCCCTAAAATCACCCCAAAATGGCCCAAAAATAGTGCCCTAAATGACACAAAAATGGCCCTAAAATTACCCAAAAAAGGCTCAAAAATGACGGAAAGATAAACACAAAAATGACCCAAAATGATCCCAAAATAGCACCATAAATGGCCCCAAAAATGGCCCCAAGAATGGCCCTAAAAATGACTCATAATTGGCCATAAAATGATCTAAAATTTCCCCTATAAATGACCCCAAACAAGGCTCGAAATAGCCCCAAGAAATGACCTAAAAATGACCCAAAATTGCCCAAAAATTGCCCAAAAAATAGACCCTAAAAGGCCCTAAAAATAGCCCCTAAAAGGCCCCCAAAATGGTCCAAAAATAACCCAAAAATTGGCCCAAAATTGACCCAAAAATAGCCCCAAAATGGCCCTAAAAATGGCCTCCAAAATGAGCCAAAATGGGCCGTAAAATAACCCAAAATTCCGCCTATAAATCACTGAAAAATAGGCCCAAAATAGCCCAAAAAAATGACCCAAAAATCACCCCAAAATGGCCCATAAATCGCCCAAAAATGACTCAAAAATTGAACCAAATACGGGCCCAAAAGCTCTCCGAAAATCACCCAGAAATAGTCCTAAAACTAGACCCAAAAACGGCTCAAAAATGACCCAAAAAAGGCCCTAAAAGGGCCCAAAAAATGGCCCAAAAATGACCCAAAATTTGCTGTAAAATGATGCAAAACATCCCCAATAAATGACCCAGAAATTGCACCAAAAATAGCCTTTAAAACAGCCCCAAAAAATGACCCAGAAATGGCTCAAAAATGGCCCCAAAATAGACCTAAAAATGGCCCAAAACAATGATCCAAAAATGGCTCAAAAATGGCTCCAAAATAGCCCCTGAAAATGCCCAAAAAAGACCCAAAATTAATGCCCAAAAATAGACTCGAACTACCAAAATGGCCGCCGCAGTACCCGGATGTACTCCGCGCATGCTCAGTAGGCCCTGAATTACCAAAAATGGCCGCCGCAGTACCCGGATGTACTCCGCGCATGCTCAGTAATCCCTGAACTACCAGAATGGCCGCCGCAGTACCCGGATGTACTCGGCGCATGCGCAATTGGTCCCGAACTACCAAAATGGCCGCCGCAGTGCCCGGATGTACACACAAATGTCCCCAAAAAATGATGGAGAAATGGCCCCAAAAATGACCCAAAAAGGCACAGAAATGGCCCTAAAGATGACTCAAAAATAGCCCATAAAAGGCCCCAAAAAAGACCCAAAAATTACTCAAAAATAGCCCCAAAGATGACCCAAAAATGACCCAGAAAAGACCCAAAAAAGCCCCCAAAAGGCCACAAAAATGACCCAAAAATGAACTCAAAAATTCCCCCGTAAATGACCCAAAAATGGCCCTGAAATGGCCACAAAAATGGCCCCGATAGTGGCGCAAAAAAGACCAAGAAATAGCCCAAAAATGGCCCAAAAATGACCCCAAAATAAGCCCAAAATAGACTCAAAAAATGAATCAGAAATTGACCCAAATATGGGCCCTAAATGGCCCCGAAAATGGCCCAGAAATGACTCCAAAAATGACTCCATAAATGGACCCAAAAGTGACCCCAAAATAGCTTAAAAATTGCCAAAACATGCCCCAAAAATTCATCCAAAAACACACCCAAAGATGACCCAAGAATGATCCAAAAATAGCCTAAAAATGACCAAAAAATAGCCCCCAAAAAAACCCCAAAAATGGCCCACAAATGATCTAAAAATGATCCAAAACAATGACAGAAAAATGGCCCAAAAATGGCCCAGAAATGGCCCCAAATGTCTCCAAAAAATGGCCTAAAAAATGACCAAAAAATGGACCAAAAAATGACGCAAAAATAACATGAAAATGACTCAAAAATAGCCCAAAAAATAGCCCCTAAAAGGCCCCATGAACGACCAAAAAATGACCAAAAAATCCCTCCATAAATGACCCAAAAATGACGTAAAAATTGGACAAAAAAATGCCCAAAAATAGACCCAAAATACCTCCAAAAATAACCTGAAATGACACAAAAAAGCTTAAAAAATAGCCCAAAATGACCCAGAAATGGCCCAAAAATGACCAAAATAGCCCTTATAAAATGACAAAAAACAGCCCCAAAAATGACCAAAAAAATACCAAAAAAGGACCTTCAAGAAGCGGCCCATAAATGACCCAAAAAAATGGCAACGAATATGCCCCACGAATATGGCCCCAAAATTGGCAAGAAATGGCCCGAAAATGAATCAGAAATGGCCCCGAAAATGACCAAAAAAAGACCCAAGAATGCGGCCAAAATGGAGCTCCGAGTGCGCCCCAAAAATGAAACCCCAAAGTGGCCCCAAAATAGGTCCAAAATGCACAAAAAAATGGCCCCATTTTAAATGGTCCAAAAATGACCCAAAAATTGGCCCCAAAAAGGGACCCAAAAATGGCCCGCAAAAAATATGGCCCGCAAAATTGACAAAAAAATGGCCCAGAAATGCGCTCCAAAATAACCCAAAAATTGGCCCAAAAATGACCCCAAAATAGACCTTAACATTTATCCAAAAATGACCCAAAAATGGCCCGTTAAAATGGTTACAAAACTGGCCATAAAATGACCAAAAATTCACCCCAAAAATGACTCTAAAATGGCCTCAAAATTGACCAAAAATGGCCCAAACAACGACCAAAAATAGCCTCATATATGACCCAAAATGGCCCAAAAATAGCCCCAAAATGGCCTCAAAAATGACCCAAAAATGGCCCCAAATTGACCCAAAACTGGCCCTTAAAATGACCAAAAAATGACTCAAAAGTGGGCCCAAAATGGCTCTGAAAATGGCCCTAAAAATGGCCTTAAAAATGACCCAAAAATAGGCCCAGAATAGCCCCAAAAATGGCTCAAAAATTACCCAAAAAAAGCCCTAAAAATAACCCCAAAATGCGCCCCAAAAATAGTGCCCAAATGACACAAAAATGGCCCTAAAATTACCCAAAAAATGGCTCAAAAATGACGGAAAGATAAACACAAAAATGACCCAAAATGATCCCAAAATAGCACCATAAATGGCCCCAAAAATGGCCCCAAGAATGGCCCTAAAAATGACTCAAAATTGGCCATAAAATGATCTAAAATTTCCCCTATAAATGACCCCAAACAAGGCTCGAAATAGCCCCAAGAAATGACCTAAAAATGACCCAAAATGGCCCAAAAAATGCCCAAAAAAAAGACCCTAAAAGGCCCTAAAAATAGCCCCTAAAAGGCCCCCAAAATGGTCCAAAAAATAACCCAAAAATTGGCCCAAAATTGACCCAAAAATAGCCCCAAAATGGCCCTAAAAATGGCCTCCAAAATGAGCCAAAATGGGCCGTAAAATAACCCAAAATTCCGCCTATAAATCACTGAAAAATAGGCCCAAAATAGCCCAAAAAATGACCCAAAAATCACCCCAAAATGGCCCATAAATCGCCCAAAATTGACTCAAAAATTGACCCAAATACGGGCCCAAAAGCTCTCCGAAAATCACCCAGAAATAGTCCTAAAACTAGACCCAAAACCGGCTCAAAAATGACCCAAAAAAGGCCCTAAAAGGGCCCCAAAAATGGCCCAAAAATGACCCAAAATTGTCTGTAAAATGATGCAAAACATCCCCAATAAATGACCCAGAAATTGCACCAAAAATAGCCTTTAAAACAGCCCCCAAAAATGACCCAGAAATGGCTCAAAAATGGCCCCAAAATTGACCTAAAAATGGCCCAAAACAATGATCCAAAAATGGCTCAAAAATGGCTCCAAAATAGCCCCTGAAATTGCCCAAAAAAAGACCCAAAAATGACCCAAAATTAAGCCCAAAATAGACTCGAACTACCAAAATGGCCGCCGCAGTACCCGGATGTACTCCGCGCATGCTCAGTAGGCCCTGAATTACCAAAATGGCCGCCGCAGTACCCGGATGTACTCCGCGCATGCTCAGTAATCCGTGAACTACCAGAATGGCCGCCGCAGTACCCGGATGTACTCGGCGCATGCGCAATTGGTCCCGAACTACCAAAATGGCCGCCGCAGTGCCCGGATGTACACACAAATGTCCCCAAAAATGAGGGAGAAATGGCCCCAAAAATGACCCAAAAAGGCACAGAAATGGCCCTAAAGATGACTCAAAAATAGCCCATAAAAGGCCCCAAAAACGACCCCAAAATTACTCAAAAATAGCCCCAAAGATGACCCAAAAATGACCCAGAAATGACCCCAAAAAGCCCCCAAAAGGCCACAAAAATGACCCAAAAATGACCTCAAAAATTCCCCCGTAAATGACCCAAAAATGGCCCTGAAATGGCCACAAAAATGGCCCCGATAGTGGCGCAAAAAAGACCAAGAAATAGCCCAAAAATGGCCCAAAAATGACCCAAAAATAAGCCCAAATAGACTCAAAAAATGAATCAGAAATTGACCCAAATATGGGCCCTAAATGGCCCCGAAAATGGCCCAGAAATGACTCCAAAAATGACTCCATAAATGGACCCAAAAGTGACCCCAAAATAGCTTAAAAATTGCCAAAACATGCCCAAAAATTCATCCAAAACCACACCCAAAGATGACCCAAGAATGATCCAAAAATAGCCTAAAAATGACCAAAAAATAGCCCCAAAAAAACCCCCAAAAATGGCCCACAAATGATCTAAAAATGATCCAAAACAATGACAGAAAAATGGCCCAAAAATGGCCCAGAAATGGCCCCAAATGTCTCCAAAAATGGCCTAAAAAAATGACCAAAAAATGGACCAAAAAATGACGCAAAAATAACATGAAAATGACTCAAAAATAGAACAAAAAATAGCCCCTAAAAGGCCCAATGAACGACCAAAAAATGACCAAAAAATCCCTCCATAAATGACCCAAAAATGACGTAAAAATTGGACAAAAAATGGCCAAAAAATAGACCCAAAATACCTCCAAAAATAACCTGAAAATGACACAAAAAAGCTTAAAAATAGCCCCAAAAATGACCCAGAAATGGCCAAAAAATGACCCAAAAATAGCCCTAAAAATGACCAAAAAACAGCCCAAAAATGACCAAAAAAATATCCCAAAAAAAGACTCAAGAAGGGCCCATAAATGACCCAAAAAATGGCAACGATATGCCCCCGAATATGGCCCCGAAATTGGCCAAGAAATGGCCCCGAAAATGAATCAGAAATGGCCCTGAAAATGACCAAAAAAAGACCCAAGAATGGGCCCAAAACGGCTCCGAAGGTGGCCCCAAAAATGAACCCAAAAATGGCCCCAAAATAGTCCAAAATTGACAAAAAAAATGGCCCCATAAATGGTCCAAAAATAACCCAGAAATTGGCCCAAAAGTGACCCAAAATTGGCCCCAAAAATAGCCCCAAAGTAGTGCAAAATTGACAAAAAAATGGCCCCAAAAATGACCCAAAAATTTACCCAAAAAATGGCCCAAAAATGACCCCAAAATAGACCTTAACATTTATCCAAAAATGACCCAAAAATGGCCGTAAAATGGTTACAAAACTGGCCATAAAATGACCAAAAATTCACCCCAAAAATGACTCTAAAATGGCCTCAAAATTGACCAAAAATGGCCCAAAACAACGACCAAAAATAGCCTTATATATGACCCAAAATGGCCCAAAAATAGCCCCAAAATGGCCTCAAAAATGACCCAAAAATGGCCCCAAATTGACCCAAAACTGGCCCTAAAAATGACCAAAAAATGACTCAAAAGTGGGCCCAAAATGGCTCTGAAATTGGCCCTAAAAATGGCCTTAAAAATGACCCTAAA